>CM071955.1:34258800-34292799 GCA_036784905.1 Acrossocheilus fasciatus
AAGCAGCATAGTGACATTACACAAACAGTATACTGGCACTGCTAAACTTTCAATTAATGTTCACCACAAATAACACTCAACACTGATTCAAAACTCAAATTCAACAAAGAAACTGTAGTCAATGCACAAGTACACTAGTCAACATCTGAAGTGAATCAAAAAAAGTTAATCAAAGTTGTTCAAAGACAAGAACAGGTATGGTTTTGGTGTAACACTTTAGAATAGGGAAGACTTATTCACTTAACTACAACTTTTCCCTCAAATTCCTAATTTGCTGCTTAGTAATAGTTAGCAAGGTAGTTGTTAAGTTTAGGTACTGGGTAGGATTGGGAATGTAGAATAAGGTCATGTAGAATAAGGCATTAATATGTGCTTAAATAGTACTTCTAAATGGCTAATATTCTAGTAATATGGATGCTAATAAGCAACTAGTTAAGAGACCCTAAAATAAAGTGTTACCCTTTTGGTTTAAGGACAACTTTGATGAAAAGTTTGATCCACTTCAGATGTTTACTACTATAGTTCAAACACAATCTTACCTGTATCAGAAAGACAAAAGAGTCAAAGCACACATTTTCTCTCCTATATATACTGCAAATTAATATCAGGTGCTGATTAATTAGTATTAATTAGTAAATTCATACAAATGGATTCTTGTGCACGAACATTTTCTAATTTGAGTCTGCATCTTCTATGTGGATTAGTATGTTAAAAAATAAATATTTAAAATAAAATAAGGATCCTTAAAACATTCATTTTGTAGGTTCAACTCCACTGTCACTATGCCCAGAAATGCTGCAAAAGTTGCTTTTATTTCAGATGATCTGAAACCATTCTTTCTAATAATGATTTCCTTGGAATTTATTAAACACAACATTCATTGCATTTATGTGCAAATATATGTACAAAAAGATCTATTTTTAGTTGCTCTTCCTGCTCTGCATTACACTTCCTACCAATATTGCTGTTTGCACCTATTTTATATTGTTTGGATATTCACAGTTAATGAAAGACATATTTCCTCTATTATATTCTTTTGTTATATATGATGTGGTAACATTTTTCAGTATTGTTTCACTACCAAAATGTATATATTTCACTACTCTGATGTAGATATGTGATTATGTGCTCAGAAATGTATTAAACCATGGAATAACAGTATATAAACAAAGTATTTGTAGATAGTTCTTATTAAAGAAAATTCAAATATATTTTGTTTTACACTCATGTTCTTCTCAGTTTTCTGCATTATTTCTCTTCACTAATTGTTATATTAATGTTCATGAATTACTAACCAAATAATGAACAATCTACACATTAAGATTAAAGAAGATTAAAGAATGTCAAAAATAGCAACATATGTCAGTCAACATTTTGAAAATGACATATAAAAGGATGCAAACTAATTAATAATAAGATACATAATTTTGTTCTATCATGTGAACGCAATAAACTAACAAGCTCTTTAACAATTACCTCATTACACAATTAAGAGCCACAATTAAAACAAGCATTTAAATATGGTGGTTTACGCTGGTCCACACTCTGCATCAACAACTGAGACGGATGCTGAAGAAAAGAAAAGAAAACAGTAAAAATTGATTTATTTTCTTTGTAAAATGTGTTGTGAGTTTGTTAAAGTGGCTTTGTAATAATTCTATATCACATCTTGAATTGTATATAGATATGGCAAGTACCTCAAAAACCACAAGTCTTCACGAGACAGTAACTGGTTACATGCACAATGTGACACCTTTACGGCATGGAGTAAAACGTCCATATTTTGAGGGAGTTTTACAACAACGCCACAAAATTTCCAAAATTATGGTTTTCAAGGTAGAGCTCCATTCCAAGTTTCTAACCATTGAGCGAGACAGGTAAACTTAAGTTTAATTTGTACAAATGCTATATCAACCAAGAATTGTTCTCTTAATATCTTGTGTATTTTCTCATGTTTTAAATGTCCTGTCCAATTAAATAATGTGGTCCTGCAGCCAGCAAGGAAAGAAGGGGAAAAGGATGTAATGTTTACACACCAGTCCAAATGGTCTTGTTTGACTTTGTTAGATTATCCCTACAACCCCACCATAACCACAACAATACAAGACCAGACCATCACCCAGGTTCTTCAAATGGACATGGAATACCAGAGAGTAAGTACTATTACTCAATTTTTAGCAAAATCGTTAAACCCATACTAGACTAAGAAAATGCTGGTAGCTGTGATACACATCCAGGTTTACTAATGCTCTTTACACATCTGTTCATTCTGCAGATCCACTAATTATAAGTGACTTCAGTCAAATGTCAGCTACTAGTCATGCTTGGTAGACCATTAGCTCAATATCTGTTAACAGTTTATGATGGTCCTTCAGCTAACACGGTACAACCTTACAAGTACAAATCAACTTGATAAAACACTAACCCTAATCAAGTCTCATTTACTAAGAGTTAGCTGACATCTGCTTGCAATGTTACTTATAGTTCCCAGAATGTACAAAGTGAACTCTCAAAGTAGTGTAACCAAAACCGTATCAAGAGCTATTAATTCATAGTTTCATTTGTTTTTTCTGCAGGTCAATATCACAGCCAAATGCATTCAATTGGAAAGTGAAGGCCATAACATTCTACAAGACGGCACTTTTCTTGAGAAAACAACATACACTATAGCAGATACCACTGGGGTGGTTGAACTCACAGTTTGGGGACCACAGCACAACATGAATATTGACTCCTGGTTCTACATGACCAACCTATCACTACGCGTCTTCCGAGGTAAAAAGTTCCTGTCAACGACCAAAGACCCCACGTTTTCAACAATAGCCTGCACAGACACCACACATCCCATTGAGGTGACAACATCTGAACACATCACAGCCAACATTATAGGTGCAAAAGTCAATATCACTTACATCTGTCCGTTAAAGCATGAAATCAAAGACATGCCATTGTCATGCAGCAGAGTCCTCTGTAACAACTGTGACATCTTTTACAAGTCTGATGTAATTATTCTACATACACATGCAAAGCTGACAATACAAACAACTGACAACATTAAAACACTCAACATCGAAAATAAAGTCATAAGATCAGTGGTGCAAATTTCAAAAACCGCCACTACAGACACCATAATGGACTCCCTTCTAGACCTCCCAAGAATGCAGATCACCATACATAACAACTCCATCACCCACCTTGCATATCCGGAACCATCACATCCAGAAACAACCCCACTCATTACCTTCTCACCACTTGCACAATCCACTTCTCTTTCAACAAGTGGTGATTCTGAGGAATTGGACCTTTTTGTGGTTCTGACCAACTTTGGGGTCTATAGAACCAACTCTATAGCGCCACCACCAGTTCAAAAATTCAACACTGAAATGGTAATAACTCCTGAACCCCTTGTTCTAGAAAAATGAAACTTAGTACACCTGATTACTCTCTTCCTGTTGATCACATTCAATAGCTTACATTAAGACTCCACCCATTACCGTACCGGCCATTTTGAAAGGTATAGTATTATGTCTTTTCGCTACTCCTCCTTCAAAATTAATCCAATTCTTCCCAAAAGTGGCTCAGATGATCATAGGACTGAGCCGCACAGAAATGACTGAACATATTTTTTTTATTCATCTTTGTTCAAAAGTTATGATATTGTGAACTTGATGAAGTCAACCCGTAATTAATTCAGAGGCTGTATCTCGGCCAAACTTTGATCAATCAAAATGAATCTTGATATGATCCATCAACACCATGATCTGAGGGTCCATGCCAAAGTTGGGAACAGCGCCACCTATGAGTTGTGAGTTACCATTTATAACGTACTATTAGTTTGTAGTGATGATCGTGAATAGTCATCTGAACGCTGATCACATTCAATAGCTTACATTAAGACTCCACCCATTACCGTACCGGCCATTTTGAAAGGTATAGTATTATGTCTTTTCGCTACTCCTCCTTCAAAATTAATCCAATTCTTCCCAAAAGTGGCTCAGATTATCTTTGGACTGAGCCGCACCGAAATGACTGAACAGATTTTTTTAAATTCACTACCGTTCCCGAGAAACACCTCTCGGAAGATGACAGTGCCTGTGCTTGTTGTCTTATCCTAGTGATCTTAACATTCTAATAAGTTACAGGCTAAACAATTACAATACTCTTTAATGTGACTCTTCAGCTATAGAGTTAACCATAAGCTGGGTTACAATTAACAAGGCAAGGCCAGGCGAGGCGAGGCGAAGCAAACTAACAGGCTCTGTAGGGCAGCGATAATGCGATAATGTCGGATCATCCATGCGCGTTCGTCTTGAATCAGAAACGTGCGTTTGTTCGTTCTCGTCTGAACTTCTGTTCGTTTTTGAACTTCTGTACTTCCGAACCTATCTGCTTTTTCAATGTACGTTCTGTTTCTGCCGTTTTTGTTCTTCCCGCTCTGCGCTGCGCTACGGCCCGTTCGCGGCTTGGCCCCGGTAATCGCTGCTTGCAGCTATATTTATTATTATTCTTATTCTTCTTCTGGACAAAAATTTCAATTCGCTACTCCTCCTGCACCGTTTGTCACAGACCCATGAATGAGGAGTCAAATCGACCGGCTCATTGAGGAGATTTCGGCTATATCTTTTCTAAGTGATCGGACCTACGATGTTCGCACAGCGGACGAAAAAGCGGGCAAAAAATCCCATTGACTTTCAATGGCGGAATGTTCGTGAATTTGAATCTCAACTGTCACTTTCTCTCACACACACACACAAGCAGGCCCTTAGAGAGAGAGAGAGAGAGAGAGAGAAGGGGTTCTTTACTCACACACACTCATTTGACTCATCTTAAAACTAAAACTACATAGTAATGTGTGACCACTACCAACCGCTTAGCAACACGCTTAGTAACCTCCCAGTTATAGAGGTGCGCTATATCTTTTATAAGTAATTGAGTGTACAATGTTCGTCTGGTGGATGAAAAAAATTTGGGCGAAAAAGTCCCATAGACTTAACATTGGCACAAAATTAGTGAGATTATATCTTTGGATCAGGAGGTCACAGAGACTTCAGGGAGGGCTCTTTTGACTCGGCCTATCAAGCAGCCAATAATTACTGACATGACAACTTCATACCTATGCCCTAGCAACCACTTACAGCACCCTAGCAACCGTAAAAGGACATTAACAAACCATTTTTCAGCACCAAAACATTGTAGAAACACGGGGTAGGGCTCTGTTGATTCAAACTGTCAAATAGTCTTTAAATATCATGCCATAAACTGTATGGCCGCACCATAGCAACCATTTAGAGTACCTTAGCAACTGAACAAACTCATGAATAAGCAATTTCTCAGCACCAGAAATTGGTATAGATATCGGTGTGGCCTCTTTTATTCGGGCTGAAAAACCAGTCTGTAAGTATCACCATGGCGACTGTGCAGCTACACCCTAGCAACCACATAAAGAACCCTAGCAACCGTATAGCAACATAAAGAAGTAATATCTCAGCTCCACAACATTATACAGACATGTGAGTTGGCTCTCTACAATCGCGCAGAACACTGTAGTATCTGCCCAGCGCCGAGTTTTGCCACTGCAAGCACCACTCACATTTTCTTCAGGAAATGTACATTCTAGTTATTATTATTATTATTATTATTCTTAGACTAAATTTCTGAATGAATCTCCTCCTAGATCTTTCAAGCTAGAATCACCAAACTCAGCCCAGCTGTTCAGACTGATCTCACTTAGTGTGCTATATCTTTTCTAACTGATTAGACTTATAGTTTTCATAAAACTGAAGATTAAAAATCATAAAATCCCTTTGACTTACAATTACGGAATGCTCAAATGAGCCAAGACAATTCAAAATACAAATTTTAAACTCCCAGAATCCTTTGAGACTCAATCAAGCTTCCCTTCTATGTACTATTTCTAATCCATTCAAACTCACCTATCTAATATTTCTAATCTTTCTTTCTATCCTAGCAACATAGTAACCATGCTAGAAACATGCTAGCAACATGCTAGTCACTTGCTAATCGTGCTGGAAACATGCTAGTCACTTGCTAGCCATGCTAGCAACATGCCAGTAGCATGCTAATCATTTTAGAAACATGCTATCAAGATGCTAGTCACTAGTTAATCATGCTAGCAACATGCTAGTAACATGCTAATCATGTTAGAAACATGGTAGTGACATGCTAGTCACTTGATAGTCATGCTAGCAATATGCTAGTCACTTGCTAATCATGCTGGAAACATGCTAGTCACTTGCTAGCCATGCTAACAACATGTTAGTAACATGCTAATCAAGTTAGAAACATGCTAGTCACTTGCTAGTCATGCTAGCAACAGGCTAGTAACATGCTAATCATGTTAGAAACATGCTAGTAACATGCTAATCATACTTGCCATATGCTAGCAAAATGCTATTCATGCTAGAAACATGCTAATCATGCTATCAACCTTTTTCTGTTTTTTACCTTTTAAAAACTAGTAAATTAATACTTAACCCTTTTAAACCGGCTGTGTCGGCGCCGACACATCAGACCAAGCTGTATTCATTTTACCATAACTCTTCTACCGTTTGCACTATCAAAATAATTCAAATTGCTCCTGACAGCAGACAACATGCGCTTTTCGGCAATATATGGCTTATTACGGTAATTTCTTGCGCTCCGTCAACAAATGACGGCAGATTTCCGGGAGAGCGGGAAGGGAGAATTTGAAAAGAGAGATAGGGAGCGCGGCGTTTTGGATTGCATAAACAAATGAACAAATAATAAACAAAATGAACAAAAACATGGTCAAGGAGGAGTAAACAGCATAAGAGTCGATTAGGATGATTTTTGATGAGACTTTGGGAGCAGGCTGAGTGAGACTTTTTCACATGTGGTGTGTGCGTCGCTATAATGAGTCCGCGCATGTAAATGAATGGGTGCATGCATGTACATGCATGTGTACATGTGTGCGTGTATGAACAAAAATGCCTCCTGAATGAAAACTGTGCAACCCAGTGTCCTAAAAATACTTGTATATATGTATTATAGTTGAATTTTGAAGTAAGAAGTGTTGGATTATTTCGATCATGATTTTTCTCTTTTTTTTCTAAATAAAAATACAAAAAAATATTCCGTTTTTTTTATTTTTGTCTATTTATATTATGTTTACAAACTCCAAACACAAGATTAATTGTCAAAAACTGTACTTTTTTGAAAGCCATTTGTTTTCTGAAAAAAATGACACCTTGCACTTGAAAATAGCACATTCTGTTAGAATTTTACAGTCAAATAAACAAAATGTGTGAAAATGACCTATTTTACCCTTAGGTTTTAAAGGGTTAACTAACTTAGTAGTTAAGTGTTCATTTAGTAAATTCAACTAGTAAATGAACACTTAACTTTAAACTTCAAGCTTTCACAACTGCTTTAACTCTCTGGGGTCGGCTGTATCGCCAGCGAGACCAACTCGGTTTTTTTAAGATCAGTGCAAAAGACACTAAAAATACTCTGTTGATTTTGGTCACACAAATAAGTGTTATACATCAATCGAAACTGTTAAGTGTCTACTTTTTTTTTTTTTTTTTTTTTTTTTTTTAGTACACTCACAATAACACAACTTTGTGCTTTTGGAGAAATAAGAAAATAAACAGTGTGTGCTCTCTGTCTTCTCCGTCTCTGCGAACTGTTTTGAGAAACGCGTCACTAAAATGAACTGTAACTCAGTGACTACTCAACACAGAGACATGGGAGTTATATCTATAGAAAGCCTGAAGTGTCTACTTTGAAATGAAGTAAGTCCTATCGAAAACAAACATTCTGTGATGAAGTAATCCGTATGAAACCAACACGATGTTCAATCTGTCCCGTCTGACTCATTATCTCTAATGAGTTCCCGCCATCGCGCTGCTCGCGCTGTTCATATGTAAATAGCCAAGTGGTGCATGCACACGTGTAAATGCCCAAAACAAACAAAGAGCGGAGGTCCTCATCGCGGATACTGTTACTGTTCACGCTGAGTAAATAAAGGATTTCCCTCGAAAGAAGAACACTATTTCATCCAGAAGAGGAGATCGATCTAATGAGTAAGTTATGTTTCTTTTTTGCATTAGTTACCGTGTTATTGTGTCAAACTTGAACAGATTTAAACAGTTAGTTGGGTTTTTCCCAAACGACAACATGATGAATGCTACGCGTCTAAGAATGTTTAGACCATGTTTATTATTAATACTGTTCACAAATACATTTTAATAGCGTGCTAAACAATAATAATTAGTTTCTCAGATATAAAATATCATTTTTTTATAGTACAAAGTACATCATTTTATTGTACAAAGCATGCTTGAGTCTGTGGCTTCAGAATCATATCATAGGCTACTATAAAATCATACATACTAGACTATATGACTACAAAATCATAGTTGGGGTTTTTCCCAAACTATAATTCCTGACTACAATGTTTGAAATCGTGTAAAACATTTTGAATATGAGGGGCAATTCATTGTATTTAAATTTCTTACGGCACAATGATGTTTTCATGCTCTATATAAAACAATAAAAGTAATATGAGTGCACACTGTAACATGATGAATGCTACGAGTCTAAGTATATTTAGTACATGTTTATTATTAATAGCCTACTCTGTTCAGAAATAGATTTTAATAACAATAATAATTAGTTTCTCAGATATAAGATTTCTTTCTCTTTTTTATGATAGTACAAAGCATGTGTGAGTTGATGGCTACAAAACCTATATATATATATATATATATATATATACAGATGTTCCTGATATTAACATTGTCACGGATCAGTCAGGCCCTTCACTCCACCAATCACATCGTTCCACATCCCCTGAGTATTAATCACACACACCTGCACCTGATCACCATGCTTATCACCCGTACTATAAAGGATCACCACACACACACACACTTCAGCGTCCGATCTCGTCAGAGTTACCTGGACTCAACACCCTGTTATCCCGTCTCAGCCCGAGAACATATCCTTCAAAGAAGCTAAGCTATACTTACCCTGTCTGACTTACCTGCTGTGTTCTCCCACCTTGTATTCTCCCCTTGTGTCTCCCCGGATCGATCCTGTCTTGTCTAAACCCTCCGTCTAAAGGAACAAGAAGAATTATCAGAACGTCGATTCACTCCAGTCCATAACCACCCAGAAGTCACCTACTCACCATTCAAGCATCTTTAAGTCACCTTTATTTATATAGCGCTTTTACCAATACAGATTGTGTCAAAGCACTTAACAGTATCAAATTGGAGGACAGAGTGTCAGTAATATATAATAAGATTAAACATTTAATTTTCAGTTAAAGGCATTTCATTATTGAATTCAGAGATGTCATTGTCTAGCTCAGTTTAGTTTAAATGGTATATGAGCAATCAAATCGGCGATAATCGCTAGAAATTAGGTGTCCCCAACTGAGCAAGCCAGAGGCGACAGCGGCAAGGAACCAAAACTCCCTCTGAGACAGAATGGAGAAAAAAACCTTGGGAGAAACCAGGCTCAGTCGGGGGCCAGTTCTCCTCTGACCAGACGACACCCACAGTTCAAAAGTTTCAGGTTCTAACGATAGTAGTATTATGTAGTTAGGTATTTTATTATATTTTTAGTTATATTTTTTAGTTTTAATGTATTTTAATCGAGGTCTCCGGGGGTCATCTGGGTGTCCTGGTCTCCGCTGACGATCAGGGCTGCAGACATCATCTCTTGGTGCTGATCCACCATCTGATCATAGGAAAGAAACAGACAAATATTAGCGTAGATGCCATTCTACTTACGATGTAACGAGTACACCGTGTGCTGTGGGAAGTGTTCCCGGTTCCGGTTGATCTAATTAATGCAGCCTAACAATCCTTTAACGGATTTGAATAATAGAAGCGTATTAGTGTGTTATGTGTACGCCAGGGTAAAGAGATGGGTCTTTAATCTAGATTTAAACTGACAGAGTGTGTCTGCCTCCCGAACAGTGTTAGGTAGACTGTTCCAGAGTTTGGGTGCTAAATAGGAAAAGGATCTGCCGCCTGCAGTCGATTTTGATATTCTAGGTATTATCAAACGGCCAGAGTTTTGAGAACGCAGCGGACGTGGAGGACTATAATGCGATAAGAGCTCGCTCAAGTACTGAGGAGCTAAACCATTAAGGGCTTTATAAGTAATTAACAAGATTTTAAAATCTATCCGATGTTTGATAGGGAGCCAGTGCAGTGTTGACAGAACCGGGCTAATATGGTCATATTTCCTGGTTCTAGTAAGGACTCTAGCTGCTGCATTTTGGACCAACTGTAGTTTGCTGATCAAGCGTGCTGAACAACCACCCAATAAAGCATTACAATAGTCTAGCCTTGAGGTCATAAACGCATGAACTAACATTTCTGCATTTGACGTTGAGAGCATAGGTCGTAATTTAGATACGTTTTTGAGATGAAAAAACGCAGTTTTACAGATGCTAGAAACATGGCTTTCAAATGAAAGATTGCTATCGAACAGCACACCTAGGTTCCTGACTGATGAAGAAGAATTGACAGAGCAGCCATCAAATGTTAGATAAGTCACTTGTGTGTCTCACCTGTGTAAATAAACACCTGGTTTTACCTTTCCCACCTTCGTGTCTGAGTCCATCCGTAACAGAAGATCGGACCGACACCGCCACACAGGATGAGCACTCCGGATCCCTTCCGAGAGCTGGTGGATTCTCTCAAAAGGTTACTCCAATCCCAGCCCGCATCCCCGAATCCACCACCACAACCACCGCCCCAGACCGCCATGAACACTCCTTCACCGATCGTATTTGCCAGTCCTGTGGCCAGACCAGCGCCCTTCTCTGGTTCGGCGGAGGATTGTGATGGCTTCATTCTCCAAAGCACTCTAAATATGAATCTGCACCCTCATCTTTTCACAACCGATCAGTCCAAGATAGCCTACATTGTCACCTCACTCACTGGACCTGCCCTGAAATGGGCTGAAACCATCCTGAACCAAGCTGGACCCGCTACTCATAGTTTCAACAACTTCATTCACCTGGGGACTCCACGGTTGGTGAACAGCTATATCGGTTACGTCAAGGTACGCTCACTATACATCAATATGCCTTACAGTTTCGTACCTTAGCTGCCGCTAGCCGCTGGAATGAACCATCCCTCATCACCGCCTTCCGGCAAGGTCTACACCCTCGTCTCCGTCTTCACCTCAGTGCATACGACGATAATTATGGGTTGGAAAAGTTCATTCAACTCGCCATTCGCTGTTCTAACCGTATGCAGTCCTGTTCCTCGGATCTCACCACCGCTATCGCAAATCCTCCTCCTCCTCCTTGCCGACCAGAGATGGAAGACCCTCCAGAACCAATGCAGACCAATGTCACTCGCCTGTCCATATCGGAGCGACAACGCCGCATAACCCATAGATTGTGCCTCTACTGCGGAGATGATGGACACCGAGTGCTGGAGTGTCCATTACGACCACCTCGAATCTTGGTGAGTTCTGTCCTCACTCCTCTTCTCAAGCTCAAACCTCTCTCTACTCGTGCCCTGCTTACTACCTGTTCCAATGTGTTTACAGTCACAGTCCTCCTCGACTACGGTTCCGCGGGGAACTTCGTCTCGGGGAAGCTCATCCAGCAGCTCCGCATCCCCACTATCGACATCCCAAAGAGTTACGAGGCACAATCCATAACGGGTCAGCCCCTCACGAAGAGGATGATTCATCTCTGCACCAAACCCATAAGATTACAGATTGGTCTATTGCATCAAGAACAGCTCCAACTTCTGGTTCTGGAGGGTTCAACGGTGGACATTATTCTGGGTCGTCCGTGGCTGGTGCAGCACGATCCACATCTCTCTTGGAGGACAGGGGAAGTCCTAAAGTGGGGTGAGAAGTGCTTCCATAAATGTTTCCCTAACCTACCTCAATCGAGAAGCCCCAAACCATCTTCCATAACGGTTGGTACCGCATCCATAGAAAGCCCTCTCAAGAATGTCTCCATCGATATCCCATCATGCTATTCCCACTTTAGTGACATCTTCTGTCCAAAGAGGGCTGCCCAGCTACCCCCTCATCGGCCATGGGACTGCGCGATCGATCTCCTCCCGGGTGAGCCAGTCCCACAAGGCAAAATTTACCCACTATCACCTCCGGAAGGCCATGGAGGAGTATATCTCGGAGGCTCTCCAACAAGGGTACATAGTCCCATCCACCTCCCCTGCTGCTTCCAGCTTTTTCTTCGTGGGCAAGAAGGACGGTGGCCTACGCCCTTGCATTGATTACCAAAAACTAAACGAGATCACCGTGAAATACCGATATCCCCTTCCCCTTGTTCCAGCAGCCTTGGAACAACTGCGCGGCGCCACCATCTTCACCAAGTTGGACCTCCGCAGCGCATACAACCTCATACGCATCAGAGAAGGAGACGAATGGAAGACTGCCTTCATCACTCCTACCGGCCACTACGAATACCGGGTGATGCCGTATGGGCTTGTCAACGCCCCTTCCGTCTTCCAGGTGTTCATGCACGAGGTGCTCCGGGCGTTCCTGAACCGATTTGTCATAGTTTACATAGATGATATCCTCATCTAATCCCGGAGCTTGGCCGACCATCGCCAACACGTTGCGGAGGTCCTCCACAAACTCCGTCATTTCCACCTCTACCTCAAGGCCGAAAAATGCACCTTTCACCAACCCTCCGTACACTTTCTGGGCTATATCATAGACCAACGTGGCGTCCGCATGGACAAGGGGAAGGTGGAAGCTGTTACAGCCTGGCCGGTTCCTTCCATCAAGGAGCTTCAGAGGTTTCTCGGATTCTCTAACTTTTACCGACGGTTTATCCCGAACTACAGCACCATCACCAGCCCACTCACAGATATACTTAAAGGCAAGAACAAGACCCTCACCTGGACCCCTAAAGCCCAAAGAGCCTTCGACACCCTGAAACAGACCTTCACCAATGCACCCCTCCTCATTCACCCAGACCCTGAAGTTCCTTTCATCGTAGAGGTAGATGCATCCACCACGGGCGTAGGAGCCGTCCTATCCCAGCAGCAGGGGAAGCCTCCGAAACTCCATCCATGCGCCTATTTCTCAAAGAAACTCAGCCCGGTGGAGAGAAACTACGATATTGGAAATCGGGAACTATTGGCGGTCAAGTTAGCCCTAGAGGAATGGAGGCACTGGTTGGAGGGAGCTAAACACCCATTCCTAGTATTCACAGATCATAAGAACCTACAATATATCCGAGAGGCAAAATGGCTCAATCCAAGACAAGCCCGTTGGGCATTATTCTTCACCCGGTTTCAGTTCTCCATCTCCTATAGACCCGGTACAAAGAATATTAAGGCTGACGCCTTATCCAGGATCCATAATCCAGAAGAAGAGATTCCCGAACCTGAGCCCATCATACCTACTCCGATCATTTCCAGTCCGATACAGTGGTCTTCTTCACCAGTCGCCTCCACCACGCCTCCCCCCAATCCGCCGGGCTGTCCCCCAAACCTGCAATATGTCCCCCGGACCCAACGAACTCCTTTAATTCACTCTACTCACACATCACTTGGTACTGGCCACCCAGGGGCCAACGCAACTCTCTCGTTGCTAGGAAATCGCTTCTGGTGGCCAAACATGGGCCGGGATGTCAGAAGGTTTGTGCGAGGCTGCCCGGACTGTGCCATATCCAAAAGCTCCCGTCATCTTCCAGCAGGCAAACTACATCCCTTACCAATACCTCAACGTCCGTGGTCACACCTAGGAGTAGACTTTATCACCGACCTACCTGTGTCAGATGGGAATACCTGCATACTTGTTATCATAGACCGCTTTTCCAAGTCCTGCCGACTCATTCCCCTCAAAGGCCTCCCAACTGCTCTCCAAACAGCAGAACTCCTCTTCAATCACGTCTTTCGATATTTTGGCATCCCCGAGGACATAGTATCCGATAGAGGGCCCCAATTCATCTCCCGAGTCTGGAAGGCCTTCTTCTCCCTCCTAGGTGTGACCATCAGTCTATCATCTGGTTACCACCCACAGTCCAACGGGCAGACTGAACGCAAAATCCAGGAGATAGGACGATTCCTGAGAACCTTCTGCCATGGCCGCCAGAACTCCTGGAACCAGTTCATAGGCTGGGCCGAGTACGCGCAAAATTCCTTGCGACAGCAATCTACTGGACTTACCCCATTCCAGTGCGTACTCGGTTTCCAGCCTCCCCTGTTTCCCTGGTCAGGTGAACCCTCCAACATCCCGTCCATCGATCACTGGTTCCGGGAGAGCGAGAGAGTCTGGGACTTAGCTCATCACCAACTCCAACAGGCAGTGCGTAGGCAAAGGATGACAGCCGACACCCGCAGATCAGAAGCTCCCAACTACCAGCCCGGGGAGAAGGTTTGGCTGTCAACCAGGGATATCCGTCTACGCCTGCCCTGTAAAAAACTTAGTCCCAAATTCGTTGGCCCCTTCACCATACTGGAACGTATAAACCCGGTCACATACAAGTTAAAACTACCACAACACTTTAGAATTCACCCTACGTTCCATTTATCCCTACTTGAACCCTTCTCTCCACCTCTCACCACAGGGCCTGACTTGGAGGAAGAGACCCCTCTCCCACAGATCCTAGACGAAGGTGCGATCTCGTCAGAGTTACCTGGACTCAACACCCTGTTATCCCGTCTCAGCCCGAGAACATATCCTTCAAAGAAGCTAAGCTATACTTACCCTGTCTGACTTACCTGCTGTGTTCTCCCACCTTGTATTCTCCTCTCTTCATAGAATCTCCATCATCGAAGTGTGTGTGTGTCTCCCCGGATCGATCCTGTCTTGTCTAAAGGAACAAGAATAATTATCAGAACGTCGATTCACTCCTGTCCATAACCACCCAGAAGTCACCTACTCACCATTCAAGCATCTTCAAGTCACTTGTGTGTCTCACCTGTGTAAATAAACACCTGGTTTTACCTTTCCCACCTTCGTGTCTGAGTCCATCCGTAACAAACATGCTTCACAAATGTTTTTTTGTTTGTATTTTATTGAATCAGATACCAGCACCAGATGAATCCTGATGTCTCTTCAAACTGTTTTCCTCTGAGAGCGCTGCACCAACATCAGATGTTCAACTACACTGATATTCTATGTTAAAACAAGCTCCTTTTCTACTGATTGTTTTTTTTCTTCTTGAATCCATGTAAAGAAGTAGAAACACTTAAATAACACGTAAATATCAGGTATGATTTACTTATTTCACTTGTTGAACAGAATCTGTTGTCTGTTCACATCTCTGTGGTTAGATCAGTGTGCACACTAATGTGTCTTTGACCTTCATTATGTATGTTTTGATTATACTGTGTTGTAAATAAAATACAAATAATTTAAAAAACCCTTTTTTCAATCTCCTCACATTCTCTCTTACCTGCCTCACAGTCACACTGATGGGCCATTAGAGGCCCATAGGGGAGGGCCCTTTGTCTCTCAGGTGAGACTCACTTAATATTCATGGCCATTACCACTCCCTCGCATATAGACCCTCGATCACAAAACATGTCTTGAAAATTTTAAATCAATATATTGTTTTCTGTGAATGAGTAAGCAGAATGATTTTCACATAATTTTGAAGTAAATATTATAGCCTACAACACTGATTACTCAAGTCTTATTCAGGACTATTTAGTGTGGGTTTTAAGGCCTTATTTCAGCTACATTTTTTTCCCCAAAACGTACTAACCACGCATAATTTTTTTTTTTCTAAAAAATGCAAACATGTACATCCATCTTGGTCACATATTATTGTAGCACAGTTTGTGCTGAATACAAAAAAAAAAAATACATGTTGGTCAGTAGTATGTTTTAAGTAGCTGAAAAAAGCACAAATAGGGCATGTCAAAACATCTCAAGGGCCCCAAAATTACCTCGGACCCCAGAGGGTTAAACATTCAGGCTAGGCTTTCTCAGGCCAACCTAAAGTTTGTCTCGACAAACTTTTTTATCTAGTTAACTCTCTGGGGTCGGCTGTATCGCCGGCGAGACCAACTCGTTTTTTTTAAGATCAGTGCAAAAGACACTAAAAATACTCTGTTGATTTTGGTCACACAAATAAGTGTTATACATCAATCGAAACTGTTAAGTGTCTACTTTTTTTGAGTACACTCACAATAACAACACAACTTTGTGCTTTTGGAGAAATAAGAAAATAAACAGGGTGTGCTCTCTGTCTTCTCCGTCTCCGCAAACTGTTTTGAGAAACGCGTCACTAAAATGAACTGTAACTCAGCGAATACTCAACACCGAGACATGGGAGTTATATCTATAGAAAGCCTGAAGTGTCTACTTCGAAATGAAGCAAGTCCTATCGAAAACAAACATTCTGTGATGAAGTAATCCGTATGAAACCAACACGATGTTCAATCTTTCCCGTCTGACTCATTATCTCTAATGAGTTCACGCCCACGCGCTCCTCGCGCCGTTCATATGTAAATAGACACGTGGTGCGTGAGCGCGTGTAAACGCCCAAAACAAACAAAGAGCGGAGGTCCTCATCGCGGCTACTGTTACTGTTCACGCTGAGTAAAGAAAGGATTTCCCTCGAAAGAAGAACATGATTTCATCCAGAAGAGGAGATCGATCTGATGAGTAAGTTATGTTTCTTTTTTGCATTAGTTACCGTGTTATTGTGTCATAAACTTGAACAGATTTAAACAGTTAGTTGGGTTTTTCCCAAACGACAACATGATGAATGCTACGCGTCTAAGAATGTTTAGACCATGTTTATTATTAATACTCTGTTCACAAATATATTGTAATAGCGTGCTAAACAATAATAATTAGTTTCTCAGATATAAAATATCATTTTTTATAGTACAAAGTACATCCTTTTATTGTACAAAGCATGCTTGAGTCTGTGGCTTCAGAATCATGTCATAGACTACTATAAAATCATACATACTGGACTATATGACTACAAAATCATAGTTGGGTTTTTCCCAAACTATAATTCCTGACTACAATGTTTGAAATCGTGTAAAACATTTTGAATATGAGGGGCAATTCACTGTATTTAAATTTCTTACGGCGCGATGATGTTTTCATGCTCTATATAAAACAATAAAAGTATTATGAGTGTGCACTGTAACATGATGAATGCTACGAGTCTAAGTATGTTTAGTACATGTTTATTATTAATAGCCTACTCTGTTCAGAAATAGATTTTAATAACGTGCTAAACAATAATAATTAGTTTCTCAGATATAAGATTTCTTTCTCTTTTTTATGATAGTACAAAGCATGTGTGAGTCAATGGCTACAATACATATATATATATATATATATGTTCCTGATATTAACATGCTCACAAATGTTTTTTGTTTGTATTTTATTGAATCAGATACCAGCACCAGATGAATCCTGATGTCTCTTCAAACTGTTTTCCTCTGAGAGCGCTGCACCAACATCAGATGTTCAACTACACTGATATTCTGTTAAAACAAGCTCCTTTTCTACTGATTATGTTTTTTTCTTCTTGAATCCATGGAAAGAAGTAGAAACACTTAAAATAAATATCAGGTATGATTTACTTGTTGAACAGAATCTGTTGTCAGTTCACATCTCTGTGGTTAGATCAGTGTGCACAATAATGTGTCTTTGACCTTCATTATGTATGTTTTGATTATACTGTGTTGTAAATAAAACACAAATAATTTAAAAAAAACTTTTTTTCAGTCTCCTCACATTCTCTCGTACCTGCCTCACAGTCACAGTCACACTGATGGGCCATTAGGGCCCCATAGGGGAGGGCCCTTTGTCTCTCAGGTGAGACTCACTCAATATTCATGGCCATTACCACTCCCTCGCATATAGACCCTCGATCACAAAACATGTCTTGAAAATTTTAAATCAATATATTGTTTTCTGTGAATGAGTAAGCAGAATGATTTTCACATAATTTTGAAGTAAATATTCTAGCCTACAAGACTGATTACTCAAAAGTCTTATTCAGGACTATTTAGTGTGGGTTTTAAGGCCTTATTTCAGCTACATTTTTTTTCCCAAAACGTACTAACCACGCATAATATTTTTTTTCTAAAAAATGCAAACATGTACATACATCTTGGTCACATATTATTGTAGCACAGTTTGTGCTGAATACAAAAAAAATTACATGTTGGTCAATAGTATGTTTTAAGTAGCTGAAAAAAGCACAAATATCAGGGCATGTCAAAACATCTCAAGGGCCCCAAAATGACCTCGGACCCCAGAGGGTTAATATTATTAGTGGTGCTTGCCAAAGGCAAGGCATCACTATTAAGCCCTTTCACACATACAGACTTTTGCGGAAAATTACCGGTAAATTGCCGTAAAGAGATCATGTGTGAACAGGACCTTTTCAAAAATACCAGTAAATTCTTTCCGGCAATTTACCGGTATGAGAAGTTGTAACATTACCAGTAAATTGCCGGAATTCTGCTGTGTGTGAACGCAGAAGGAAAAAATACCGGTATGAGCACGTACGCGTTCAGAACGCGGTGACGTAACACGTCTACTCCGGCCAATCCAGAGCCGTTGAAATTCAAAATTCAACAGCTCTGGGCCAATCATAACTTTTTGATGCAGATGACGCATTTACTCCGCGCTGTGTTTGAAGTCGTGCGATGTCTCTGGGCCAAAAGAAGCATCATGAACGTGAACATTTGGCACAAAAATGAAAACAAAACACTGATCGCGTTTACCCCTCCATGTTTAAATGAAGTAAGTCTTACCGAAAACAAATATTCTGTGATAAAGTAATCCGTATGAAACCAAGGACATGTTCAGTTTTTCCGTCTGGTCTCATTATCTCTAATTAGGTCACGCCCACGCGCCGCTCGCGCTATTGTTATTACAAATCTCCACACGAGCTACGCGGCATGTAAACGCCCACACCGTAAACAAAGCAGCAACGTGTTCATCTCGGATACTTTTCAGTTTTGGAAGAACACGCTGTGAGGAAAAAGCCTTGTATTTACCCCCAGAAGACGCGTTGAGAGGAAAAAGTCCTGTATTTACCACCAGAAGACGCGCTGAGAGGAAAAAGCTTTTGTTTACTTCACAAACCGAACGCGAGCGCAGCTGGAGCCGCTGAGGAGGAGATACTTTATACCGAGTAAGTAATGTTTCTTATTGGCATTCATAATGTGTTGTTGTGACAAAGTTGAACGCATTTACTGGTGAACAT
Organism: Acrossocheilus fasciatus; assembly: GCA_036784905.1. Lineage (NCBI taxonomy): Eukaryota > Metazoa > Chordata > Actinopteri > Cypriniformes > Cyprinidae > Acrossocheilus > Acrossocheilus fasciatus. The sequence continues at coordinate 34,277,996 of CM071955.1, forward strand.
TTCCCAAACTATAACTCCAGAATAAAATGTGTAAAATCGAGTGCAACATTTTGAAATATGATAGGCAACCTTTCATTGCATTTAAATGTTGCACGACGTGAGGATAGTTATATGTTCTATGCTTTATTTATTTTGAATAGTACAAATATGTAGGCCTATATGTTATAATAAATATAATGTACTGTTTTTGCTGTACTTTGGATCAAATGAATGCAGGCTTGGTGAGCTGAAGACACTTCTTACTGTTACTGTTCTACACAAATCTTACTGTTTAAATAATTTGACTGGTAGTGTATGTATTGTCACCATGTTTGCTTTGTATTTGTCCGTTCATTGTGTTGCTCACGTCTGTTTTGTGTTTTCTCATGCAGTTTCTGCTGTCTCCTGTTTTCCTGGGTTCCAGTTTCCTGCCACTGTTTTGGATATTTTGGATATTGCACCCACGATGTCTTGACTCTTCTGTTGTTTATTTATTTGTTTGTTTGTTCCTAATAAACTGTTTAACTGCACTCACAAGTGAATCTCGTTATTTTATGTGATAGTCATACGTATACACATTTCTTTTTTCCTCACATTCTTTCTTGTAACTCTTCTCTCTCAGTCACACACCTGACTGAATGGCTCATTATGGAGCTCATTATGCGGGCCTTTGTCTTCTCAGGTGTGAGTCACGCCCTCTCGCATAGAGCCTTTCCACTCAAAAAGTGACTTAGAATCTTTAAATCAATATATTGTTTTCTGTGAGCAAGTAAACAAGATGGTTTACATATCATTTTGAAGCAAAAATTCTAGGCTACAAGATCCAGTTCTCAAAAGTCTTGTGAACAAATGTTCTGTGTGTGTTTTATGGCCTTATTTCAGTGACTTCAAAATTTTAGTTTTTCACTAGCCACGCATAAACGTTTCTTTCTCAAAAACAAAATCATGTACATAAATGCTGCTAACATATTATTGTAGACCAGTTTGTGCTGTTTACAGTGATATAAGACTTTAGCCATTTATATGTTTATAAGCAACTGAAAAAAGCACAAATGTAAGGGCATGTCAAAACTTCTCCAGGCCCCCAAAATACCCTTAGACCCCAGAGGGTTAATAACATGCTAAACAATAATAATTAGTTTCTCAGATATAAGATTTCTTCCTCTTTTTTATGATAGTACAAAGCATATGTGAGTCTATGGCTACAAAACCTATATATATATACACAGATGTTCCTGATATTAACATGCTCACAAATGTTTTTTTTTTTTTGTTGTTTGTTTGTTTGTATTTTATTGAATCAGATACCAGCACCATCAGGATGTATCCTGATGACTCTTCAAACTGTTTTCCTCTGAGAGCTCTGTACCAACATGAGATGTTCAACTACACTGATATTCTATGTTAAAACAAGCTCCTTTTCTACTTATTGTGTTTTTTTCTTCTTCTTGAATCCATGGAAAGAAGTAGAAACACTTAAATAACACACGTAAATATCAGGTATGATTTACTTGTTTCACTTGTTGAACAGAATCTGTTGCAAGAATGACTCAAAGTCTGTTCACATCTCTGTGGTTAGATCAGTGTGCACAATAATGTGTCTTTGACCTTCATTATGTATGTTTTGATTACACTGTGGTTGTAAATAAAATACAAATAATTAAAAAAAAAAAACTTTTTTTTCAATCTCCTCACATTCTCTCTTACCTGCCTCAAAGTCACAGTCACACTGATGGGCCATTAGAGGCCATTAGGGGAGGGCCCTTTGTCTCTCAGGTGAGACTCACTTAATATTCATGGCCATTGCCACTCCCTCACATATAGACCCTCGATGACAAAACATGTCTTGAAAATTTTAAATCAATATATTGTTTTCTGTGAATGAGTGAGCAGAATGATTTTCACATAATTTTGAAGTAAATATTCTAGCCTATAAGACTGATTACTCAAAAGTCTTATTCAGAACTATTTAGTGTGGGTTTTAAGGCCTTATTTCAGCTACATTTTTTTCCCAAAATGTACTAACCACGCATAATATTTTTTTCTAAAAAATGCAAACATGTACATCCAACTTGGTCACATATTATTGTCGCACAGTTTGTGCTGAATACAAAAAAAAAAAAAAAATACATTTTGGTCAATAGTATGTTTTAAGTAGCTGAAATAAGCACAAATATCAGGGCATGTCAAAACATCTCAAGGACCCCAAAATGACCTCAGACCCCAGAGGGTTAATAATAAACATGGTCTAAACATTCTTAGACGTGTAGCATTCATCATGTTGTCGTTTGGGAAAAATCTAAATAAATGTTAATAAATATGTTCAAGTTTATGTCACAATAAAACAGTAACTAATGCAAAAAAGAAACATTACTTACTCATCAGACTGATGTCCTCTTCTGGATGAAATCATGTTCTTCTTTTGAGGGAAATCCTGCTTTTACTTGGCGCGTCTTCCAGAAACGAACAGTATAGGATAAGGATCTCCTCTCTTTGTTTGTGTTGGGCGTTTGCATGTGTGCACGTCCCACGCGGCTATTTACATATGAACTGCGTGAGCAGTTGGGATCACATTAGAGATAATAAGTCAGACAGGACAGACTGAACATTGTGTTGGTTTCATACGGATTACTTCATCACAGAATATTTGTTTTCGATATGACTTGCTTCAAAGTAGACACTTCAAGCTTTCTATAGATATAACTCCCATGTCTCTGTGTTGAGTATTTGCTGAGTTACAGTTCATTTTAGTGACGTGTTTCTAAAAACAGTTCGTGGAGACGGAGAAGACAGAGAGCACACCCTGTTTGTTTTCTTTATTCTTCAAAAGCACAAAGTTTAGTTGTTATTATGAGTGTATACAAATAAAAGTAGACCCCTTACAGATTCGAATGGTGTATTGCTCTTATCTGTGCGATCAAAAATGGCAGAGTAATTCAAGCTCATTTCGGCCTTATCAGGAAAATCTGCCTCAAACCGCATATACGCGTTTGTCGACCCCAGAGGGTTAACAAATCAATTAGTCATTATTGACAAATAGTCACAGACCCCTTACCCAATACACATACGTTGTGCCTATATGTCTGTGAATGATCTCCTGGCCAGGACACCTCAGCCGGATCAGATAAATTTTATGACCTAAAATTATGTAGATAGAATCTTCCTCCCTACTCACTTCTCTCTAAATCCAACACATACTGCATTAGGAAATGATTTCTTTCATTAATTCATAGACACATTTTTCTGTGACTTTCCTATCATGCATATCCCCATGTCACTGTGTATATTATTACTGTTCCTGTATATGTTCTTGTGTTTTGTATACTGTTTTATGCATGCTTATGATAGATCAATAGTTAATATCACCTCACATATACCATGTTTGGTCTCTATCAATTTGTCTTCAGATGATCTAATTGAGAGTGAATATTACATGTTGATACCTATGCAACATATTAGTGTCCTAAGAATCTTTAGTAGTTTTGGTATTAATCCCAGGCAAATTACATATGCAAATTACCATGTTCAGAGACAAAGAGTCATAAACTTTTTCTCCAAAATTGAAAGTCACCATTGGCTCTTTGACACCCGAAAGTAGTGACCTCTATAGCAGATAAAGCTCTCACATCAGTGCCCGGTGGGCTCCAACATATGCCAGTCTGCTGTTCTGTTAGATCCTAAGAGGATGAGGAGGATGTGATCACCTCAAAAACCCTTAAGTTTTTGCGCCAAGCCTCACGGCCTTGAATTTCCATTCAACCAAATATCCTCAGATCTCAGCAGATCTTTTTCTTAGCTCTTTTTCACTTTCTCCCTGGGAAGAAACGTCCAATCACCACCGAGCCATAACATCTTTTGGAGTTCATCACCCTTCAAACCCGGAAGAACTTTTTTTGTTATCAACATTTTTTATTTTTCATACATAACATCCAAAAAAAATAAATAAATAAAAATACAAAATAATAATAATAAAAAAAAAAAAACACAACAACAACAGACACATACTCACTATCTCAAAGTCCAGTCAAAGGGAGGGAGAGAGGGAAGGACAAGAAAAACATAAAAGTCACTCCTTTATACAGTGACGTATATCAAAGAGAAAGCACTGCCAAGCATCAATGGTAGAAGGCTTGGCCCCATTGATTCGTGCTGTTGTACATTCACAAGTCACTATTTGCAGGAGGCTACGGATCCAATATGTTTTTCCACACATGTGCGGTGTAAACCAGTTTTGTATTATTGTCTTCTTTGCAGCTGTAAAACCAGCAAACAACATTCTCTTTTGCATTGAAGAGGCCAGAATCATCATTAAGAAGACACAAACTTGGATTAACAGACCAATCAATATGCAGTAAGGATGATAGAACCAGGTTTATATGTGTCCATAGACTGATGACGACAGGACATTCCCAAAACATATGCAGAAAAGTACCTGACGATGTAGTATTACATATATGGCAGTTGAGATTCGGTTGTAGTTTCATTTTAAATCTTTTGTAAGGAGTTATGTATGCTCTATGAATGATTTTGAAGTGAATAAGACGATGAGCCAGATTTTTAGATGTTAAACTGAGATTAGACGACACTCTCTCCCAGTCGACAGACAAATTAAGGTCAGATAATTCCCTATTCCAAATAGTTTTAATAGAAAGAGGTTTTGCAATGCAACCAATAATCTTATTATATATTAAAGAAACAGACGGCCGACCAACAGATGGTGCAATCCAATCTTGCATAGGATGAGAGGAGATGGGAGATGCCCAAGGAACTCCATACGCTTTGAGAGCAGAACGTAATTGAAGAAAGACAAAATATGCGGATGCTGGTAGACAAAATTTGGTTCTTAATGTCTGAAATGAACATAAGCCCTGGTTATCATATATATCACCGCATGTGTTTACACCCAAAGAGGACCAAGAGGGTTGGACAAATGGACGATTTCCGCATACAAAATTAAAATTGTGCCATAAAGGTGTACTGTTACAAAATTTGAAGGTTCCTTCTATCCGACGTTCCACCGTTTTCCAGATTTTAATAGAGTTGGCCACAACCGGACCAAATTTATAATTATCCCCTTTTTTTCCTGTGCCAGTAAATAACATATCTTGGAGTCTATTTGGTTTAACCTTGTCAGCTTCAATCACTCTCCAAGAAACTGTAGATTGAGGATCAACCCAATTATGAAGAGCCTTAACCCTTTTAAACCGGCTGTGTCGGCGCCGACACATCAGACCAAGCTGTATTCATGTTACCATAACTCTTCTACCGTTTGCACTATCAAAATAATTCAAATTGCTCCTGACAGCAGACAACATGCGCTTTTCGGCAATATATGGCTTATTACGGTAATTTCTTGCGCTCCGTCAACAAATGACGGCAGATTTCCGGGAGAGCGGGAAGGAAGAATTTGAATAGAGAGATAGGGAGCGCGGAGTTTTGGATTGCATAAACAAATGAACAAATAATGAACAAAATGAACAAAAACATGGTCAAGGAGGAGTAAACAGCATAAGAGTCGATTAGGATGATTTTTGATGAGACTTTGGGAGCAGGCTGAGTGAGACTTTTTCACATGTGGTGTGTGCGTCGCTATAATGAGTCCGCGCATGTAAATGAATGGGTGCACGCATGTACATGCATGTGTACATGTGTGCGTGTATGAACAAAAATGCCTCCTGAATGAAAACTGTGCAACCCAGTGTCCCAAAAATACTTGTATATATGTATTATAGTTGAATTTTGAAGTAAGAAGTGTTGGATTATTTCGATCATGATTTTTCTCTTTTTTTTCTAAATAATAATAAAAAAAAAATTCCGTTTTTTTATTTTTTTCTATTTAAATTATGTTTACAAACTCAAAACACAAAATTAATGGTCAAAAACTGTACTTTTTTGAAAGCCATTTGTATTCTGAAAAAAATGACACCTTGCACTTGAAAATAGCACATTCTGTTAGAATTTTACAGTCAAATAAACAAAATGTGTGAAAATGACCTATTTTACCCTTAGGTTTTAAAGGGTTAAGCTGGAACGACCAATAATACAGTTCAAAATTTGGTACAGCCAGTCCTCCTGCGCTATTAGGATGTTTTAATGTGGTAAGCTTAATTCTGGGGCATTTATCATTCCAGATAAATTTAGAAATTATGGAGTTGATCTCCTTAAAGTAACCTGGAGGGGGAGAAAGTGGTAGCATAGAGAAAAAAAAAATTAAATCGAGGTAACAAATTCATCTTAACAGTGGAGATTCTTCCTTGAAGAGATACTTTAAGATTCTTCCATCTTTGAATGTCATTTGTGACCTTAACTAAAATATTATTAAAATTGTCCCTGGCAATCTTATGAATGTTTTTATGTATGGTAATGCCCAAATAGATGAAAGATTCCTTAATAGGGATAAATGAGGGAATAGAAGAATTAACTTTAACATTGTTAATTGGCATTAAAGCAGATTTGCTCCAATTTATTTTGTATCCTGATAAGCTACTAAAATGATCAAATTCCTGAGACTGAAACATCAAAGTGGTCTAAATATAGAATAATATCATCAGCGTATGATGAAATACTATGATTATGATCATGAATCTTAATCGATACTTCAGATTTCCTGATGGCTTGTGCTAAGGGTTCAAGAGATAGACAAAACAATAAGGGGGAAAGCGGACATCCCTGACTTGTTCCCCGCTGCAAAGGGAACGGGGGGGGAAATAATATTACCAGTTATGACTGATGCTGCAGGTGAGTGGTATAATGTCTTAATCATAGACATGAAGTGTTCACCGAAGCCGAAACATTGCAGAACTGCCCACATATAATTCCACTCTAGCCTGTCAAAGGCTTTTTCTGCATCAAGTGAAAAGACCGCACAACGGGTCGGGTGGGAAGCTGCAAAGTCAAGAATATGAAGGAGTCGACGCATATTGTCAGATGCATTGCGCCCCTTGATGAAACCAGTTTGGTCCTCCTTGATCAAACTATGAATTACCTTCTCCATACGAAAAGCAAAAACTTTAGCATAGATTTTAAGATCATATGGGATAAGCGGAATCGGTCTGTAGCTGGAACAATCTAATGGGTCTTTCCCTTTTTTAAGAAGTAATGAAATCAGTGATGTTTTTTGATCTCTATGAAATACCCCATGTTCAATTGCAAAATTAAATGAATTAAGCATAAGTGTCCCTACCAAATCCCAAATTTCTAAATATAATTCAGGGGGGAGACCATCTAGACCTGGCGATTTGCCCTTTTGAAGGCTTTTTAGAGAGACGTGCAGCTCCTCCAAACTTAATGGGGCCTCCAAAGATTCTTTATCCATCTGTGAGATTCGAGGCAGTTCCAATTTATCTAAATACTGCTTACAAATTGGTTCATCAAAATCTGTTTCGGCTTTATACAGATTCATGTAAAAACCTTTAAATATGTCATTAATTGCCGCAGGGTTCGTGGTGACCTGATCATCCGATGATTTTATTGCGCTAATATATGCCTTAGACTCACATTCTTTCAACCTAAGGGCCAATAAATGACTAGGTCTCTCTGATTCAAAATAATATTTTTGCCTAGTCCTATGTAAAATAAATTCCGCCTTTGAGTGTGAAAGTAAATCATATTCTTCTTTTAAAGAGGACAACTGTGTAGCCTGTTGATCAGTAAAATGTTGTTTTTGAAGGCTTTGCAATGATTGGTTTTTATTTTCTAATTGTGTAAACTGGTGAGTTTTCGCTTTGGCAAGAGTAGAAGAGAAAGATATACAGAATCCTTGTATGGCACACTTAGTCGATTCCCACATTATTTTAGGATCCACATCAGAGGGCATATTGATTTCAAGAAATTCCTTAATATATTCTTTTAGTGAAGTAATGAAAGTCTGATTACTTAATAATGATATGTTAAAGCGCCATCTAGGGGACTTGGCTTTAACATCGGAGAGAGGAACACTGCACAACACAGCAGAATGATCAGATAATAAAATTGGTAATATAGAAATGGAGGAATTCGATGAAATTAAAGATGGGCTGAGAAATATGTAGTCTATCCTAGAGAAAGTCTTATGTTTATTAGAAAAAAAAGTCCTTAGCTTTTGTATTCTGAATTCTCCAAAGATCGATTAAGTTGAGCTCCGTGATAAATTTATTCAGTAATTTAGAAGATGGATTGGCTGTTGTATCAGATTGAGATTTATCTAAAGCAGGATTTATGACAGCATTAAAATCACCACCCACAACTAATGGGCAGTCAGTCTGCTCAAGTAATGTTTTGGAAATCTGTGTAAGGAACGCACTGTCCGTCTCATTCGGACCGTAAATAGAGACCAATGCTAACCTATTATTATATATTTTGCATCTGATAAAAACAAATCTACCCTTCTCATCACTACCAAGGTGTTCAATTGTTAAATTTAACTTTCGATTAACAAGGATAAGCACCCCCTTAGTTTTATTTTGAGCGCAGGAAAAAGCCGCTAATTTATAATATTTATTCTGAAAACGTGCCACGTCAGATTGTTTTAAATGCGTCTCTTGAATTAGGGCACAGGAAATAGATTTATGGTGTAAATATTCTAACACACGGGTTCGTTTAACAGCAGAATTTAAACCATTCACATTCAGTGATAAAATATTTAGAGTATGCATTGAATATTCATAATCCCAAAATTGTAATCAATAAATGAAAAAAAACAGAAGCACTTCCATTCTGTAAGTAGCATGTAAACGCTGATGTGCATTTTAGATACCAAAGCTCCTAGATGAAAAATCCCTTTAGAAATAAGATGAAATAAATAACAGTATAAATGTCTGTTGTAAAAAGTAAAAACAACATAAAAACCTGAACAACCAACAACCATAAACAAGGAACAACTCAGACCGCACATTACCGAGAACATAGGTCTGACTGAGCAACAAAAATAGTGATGGTTCGTGACCGATCCACTCCAACGCAAGACATATCTCCCGAAAGGCCCACACAGCCAAAAAATATTTTTAATTAAACCTACTCTCAATTAGTCCCCTCCAAAAAAGAGAGAGAGAGAAAAAAAAAAAAGGAGTGTCAGTCTTACCAGCAACGAGATCGTTGTACCGGATATATAGGGACAATATCTCAGTAGTAGAGAGGAGAGAAGAAAAAGCAAAAAATAGAGTTAGCAAGCGTCCATGTCCATCCTACCACCATCCCCTACTGGGCAGCTAGGACCATGTCCATCCCGGCCATCAAGTTCCTTCAGTTGGACCGGAGAGACAGTGGCCGCTGTTCCCCCTTCGCCGCCCCGCAGAGCCGCGGCATATGTCTTCTGCTGAGACAGGGAGCTGATGTTCCCCTTTGTGCCGTAGTTTAACCACCGCCGGATAGATGAGGAAGGGCTAGAGGCCAAGCGCTGTCATCTTCTTCAAAACCGGACCAAATGCCTTTCTTCTGATTGCTGTAGCTGGACTAAAGTCGGGAAAAAATAGTAGTGTGACATTGTTCTGTGCACATTTCACCGGATAGGCCTGCCAAGCACCCTTCAGGATATCTGATCTGTCATGCCATCTCAGTACACGGAAGATAAGAGTGCGCAGCCGATCGGAGCCTCTCCCTCCGTCATACACACGGTGCGCCCGGTCAATCTCAATGTCACGGCCCCTCAAGGAAGGAATCCACTTCGGAAGATGAACTCTGAGGAAACCAGCCGCGTCGGATCCCTCAGCCCCCTCTGGCAGCCCCACCAGTTGTACATTGTTCCTCCTGCACCTGTCCTCCATATCCGTCATCTTCTCGGTGAGTCGCTCCAGCTGGTTTCTTACGTCCGTGACTGCCCTCCTATCCTCATGTGCATCTGCTTGCACAGAATCAACGCGGTCACGTGTCTGCTTCGCCGCGGTAGTTATGGCCTCAAACTCCTCTCTTAGCTCTTTAACAGACTTGTTGGTCGCTTGTATATCCTCACGCAGTTCGCGCAATGCTGGAATCAGTACAGAGTCCATCGCATCTCTTACTGCCGAATTCACAACCAAATTCAAAGTGCTTTGCTGCTCTTTAAATGCTAGTTCAATACGGCTAGCGATAGCATCGTCGAGGTCTTCTCTGGAGATGGCGGAATCTCTGAATTTTTTCTTCATTGGCGATTGCTCAATCTCTCTTTTCCGATCCCCTTTGTCTGCCTTAGCACTCATGATGGGTCCAATGCAGAGTGGTTAAAATTTTACTGACAGGATCTTACAATATGTGGCAAAGTGAGCAGAGCGAAAGACTAAGCTTGCATTGCCGTCGAAGGGTCACGTGATCCCCCGTCAAACCCGGAAGAACTTGAAGAACCACAACACCACCAAACCTTTAAACCATCTGAACTTTCATCCGGAATATTTCAGACTGCATCCGGACACTCGTTCAGCGACCAAGGCAATGCAAGTATCATACATTTAACTAAACGAAAGGTTTAGTATAAGCGGTATACCCCGTTGTAAAACGGCACTGATGGTTTTTAACTCAGGTGGTTCTGACTCATTGTTCCATAACTGCAGTCTCTGGTTTCTCTATATTCTTTATTCATCCACTTTAGCTCCCCTTTGTATGTATGTGTGAGTGTATGTTTATTCGTTTGTTTGTTTAGATTTGTTATGTGTGTTAGCGTTTAGTTAATAAAAGTTGTGTGCACAAATTACATGAGTTTCTGGTTCTGTCTTGCAAATTAATGTCTCTTTATGATTTTGACCCTCGATACATGCTCTAATGCATTAATTGGAAAGTATTTTCTGTGGTCATATCTGAGTTGATATGAACTTACACTAAATGTTTGCTGGAACTTAATTCTGCTACAGTTATAACTGTCAGCCGATATAAATAACTGTAATTAATCATAATTAATTGTAATTATTTATATACATTTCCCTTTTGAGCTGATTTGCTACATCTGTGTTGTGTTTTAGTAGCAAAAATAATGTGTTAACTTTTTTGGAATTTCAACAAGATTAACAATGTCTGCAAGGGGAACACATCAAGGAACTTTGCTGCCGTAACATGGCCGCGTAGAGTAGTTCCTAATCATATCAGCTTAGAAAATCGCAACTTTTCATTTTCCGCCGATCTTAGTACACGATATAACTTCAGAAGAGTCAAGTTTTAAATAGGACAAATATCGAAACTCTTTGATCGTTTTTAAACGCGATGCTACTGGTCTAATAGGATTCAATGATCTATGCTAAGCTATGCTAAAAGTGCCCTCGCCAGACCCGGAGATCGACTGAATGGATTCAAAAATGGTAAAACTCAACTTATTAACTCTGGGGGAGTTGGAGAATGAGCCTATTTACAAAAAAAGTGGAGTGTTCCTTTAAAATGCAGCACAGAGGAACACCGGAAAAAAAAATACAGGGAAAGGGATTAAAAGAAAACTCCATCCTTTCCACCCTTATGCCATCCCATGTGACTTTCATTTATCAGATGAACACAAACAAAGAGTTTTAGGGAAAAAAATCATGTGTATGGGACATCCAAAAATGACACTTCAAAAACTACACAAAGTGAATATGACAGTAACGCATGCAACCCCTGTTAATGAATCAGTGTCGTCTTAAGTGAAATGATAGGCATATGTAAGAAGGATACAAATAGGCCTACTAATATTTTAAGCTTGATCGTCGTGTTCACTTTGTGTGGATTCTGAAGTGGTTCTGTTTTGCATTATCTGGACTAAAAATATTTGCTTGTGTTCATCTTAAGAAAAAAATTCATAAACATCTGGGATGACATGAGGGTCAGTAAATGATGAGAGAATTATAATTTTTAGGTGAACCATCCCTTTGAAGAGCAAGATGTGATGCAGAGGCTTGGAACATATTCCACACATAATAGTAGAATGTGTTGAATTAATGAGGAGAGTCATAGAATTAAAACATACAACATTAACGTTTTGAAAGGCCACTTTTTTGTGTGTTGTCTATTCAACATCACTGTCTGACAGGATAATTAATCTTTTAATTATTTATTTGGGGCTTTTAGAGTTTTTTTATTTTTCTTAGAAAATATTGATAAATATTTTTTTGTTACTAATTAGATTAATTAATGAGCAAATCATGTAATTAAGATTAAAAAAAAAAGCATTGACAGTCCTGATTCCTCCTCAATGTGTCATATGACATTATAAATACAACTTATCCGCTACCTGGTGAGAACATCACTAAACATGAATCACAATTAATTTAACAAACAATGCTTGTTTAAACACTTTTGGAGACTTTTTAAGAAAATATTTCCACAAAAATATTAATGGTATTTAAATTCTCATCCCTGATTTTATTTGCACTCAATCTTGTGCATTCAGCTAATATATTACACAGCTGTCACGTGTAGTTGGAGTGTGAGAAAGGCTGGTTCCGACTCGGGACCGGACACTTCCCAGACACCGGTAGACCCCTTCCCTCCAGCACAATCCTGTGGTGTCTGGGAGGTCCACGGGGCGGTGGTAAGAGACTCCGAGCCGGAACAGGTGGAGGATAGCTGCGTCGTCCAACGTGACCCCCGCGTCCAATTTACAGAACTCCCCCGCGAACTCGTAGAAGGGGAGATCCTGATGGGCAAGGGCAAAGATCGAAGTGGCGACATTCATCTTTTCGGTGTTGGTTTCAGTCTTCTGTCACATGTAGTTGGAGCGTGGGAAACAAGGAGATATAGAGACGAAGAATACTTCAACCAATACAATCTTTAATGATGAACCCAGGACTGACATAACTGACTACCACGCAGGGCTTAAGAACACTGGGGGAGACGAGATAATTAACAACACAGGGCTGGGGACTAATTAACTAATGATCAAGACAAACTAGGACAGGAACAGGAACTCCAAATAAGGAAACAAGAGGAGGGGAAACACGAGATGTAGGGACACAGTCTGACAACAGCTAATGGCTCTATCAAAACAGAACAAATAACGAATAAACATTTTTTTGGGAAAAGGCAACTTTGCTACCTCAATATGTTTCCTCGGATTTGATGGTGAACTTTTGAAGCCAGACATTTACCTGATGAAAGTCATAAATGAAGTAGAAATATGTGTGCTTGATGCATGAAAGAATGATCATTGGTTCTCACATCAGGCACGCACGTTTGAGCTTCCGTTTACCATATTTAAATCTTTCCCCGCCAGCGTTTTTAAAAAAAGTTGCCAGCCACCGCCAGCCTTTTTGATGATTTTCACCTAAATTTGACAGCCCTCATATATTATACTATATATCAAAATAAAGAACCAAGCCTCTGCTTTTAAACAAAAAAATCTTTTTATTCTATCTTCATGTGTTCATGTTTTATCACCATTTGAATGCAAATGGGTTCCATCAAAAATATGATATTTTGGACAAAAAAACTGAGAAAAATGCATTTTTATCAAAGTAGTGCATTTTCAAGCAAAATACATTCAGATGCCATATTCTTTCATTTGTAAATAATTATATGAATAGTTTAAATTGCATTCAATAAACAGAACAAACAGACACACACACACACACACACAAACATATACATACATGTGATTATACACACATACATACACACACACACACACACACACACACACACACACACAGGCTACATACATACATATACTTTGCATGCACGCAAACACACACACGCACACGCACACACACACAAACACACATACATACATACACACACACACACATCAAGTTCAAGTTCAAGTTCAAGTTGAGCTTTATTGTCATTCCGCTACATGCGGGAGCATACGGTGGAACGAAATGTCGTGCCTCACAGGACCACGGTGCTACATAAATACAGGAATACAGCAGTGCAGTAAAACAATATAAACCTATACACAACTATCCTACTGATAGATTTGACTATAAATATGCTATATTTAAAATAATTTTTTACCTGTACATAAGCTAAAAAATACAAACAATACAAACTATACGAGTGCTTCAGATAAATACTGTACATGTGCGAAGAGAAACATTGTGAGTCAGCAGCTGGCTGGGGAATAGTGCAGGATGATTTGTAGTGCATGAGCATGTAAACATATGTATATTACTGAGTCTTTTTGTGGTATTTGTATACACACAGCAGTGTGTGTGAAAAGTGACTAGTGCGCATAGAGGAGGAGAGTGTGCTACTACAGGTGGTTTGTACAGGCCCACTCACCTGTGTGTAGCACACTTCGATTGCACAAAAAAAAAAGTTCCATAAGTTTCAGATGGTCCATGTTTCAGGAGGTAGGGGGTTTGTATGGGGGTTCAGAGAGGGGTGGGGTGATTTGAGTTCAGGGCTCTCACAGCCTGGGGGAAAAAGCTGTTGAGCAGTCTGGCAGAGCGGGCTCTGATGCTCCGGTACCGTCTTCCTGATGGTAGGAGCTGGAAGAGACTGTGGGAGGGATGTGTGGAGTCCTTCACGATACTATTTGCTTTGCTGGAGCATCGTGTAAGGAAAATTTCCAGGATGGAGGGGAGAGGGGCACCGATGATCCTTGCAGCTGTGTTCACTGTCCGCTGGAGGGTCTTGCGGTCTGCTGCGGTACAGTTCCCATACCAGACAGTGATGCAGCTGGTCAGCACACTCTCAATGGTGCCCCTGTAGAAAGTGGTGAGGATGGGTGGAGGGAGACTTGCTCTTTTCAGCCGGCGGAGAAAGTGTAGGCGCTGTTGTGCCTTCTTGGAGAGTGACATGGTGTTGGTGGTCCAGGTGAGATCCTCTGTGATGTGCACCCCCAGGAATTTAGTGCTGCTGACTCTCTCCAGCTGTCGATGGTCAGTGGGGGGTGATCACCGGAGTTCCTTCTGAAGTCCATCACAACCTCCTTTGTCTTACTCACATTGAGGGACAGGTTGTTAGCGCCACACCAT
>CM071956.1:5000-212500 GCA_036784905.1 Acrossocheilus fasciatus
CCTAACCCTAACCCTAACCCTAACCCTAACCCTAACCCTAACCCTAACCCTAACCCTAACCCTAACCCTAACCCTAACCCTAACCCTAACCCTAACCCTAACCCTAACCCTAACCCTAACCCTAACCCTAACCCTAACCCTAACCCTAACCCTAACCCTAACCCTAACCCTAACCCTAACCCTAACCCTAACCCTAACCCTAACCCTAACCCTAACCCTAACCCTAACCCTAACCCTAACCCTAACCCTAACCCTAACCCTAACCCTAACCCTAACCCTAACCCTAACCCTAACCCTAACCCTAACCCTAACCCTAACCCTAACCCTAACCCTAACCCTAACCCTAACCCTAACCCTAACCCTAACCCTAACCCTAACCCTAACCCTAACCCTAACCCTAACCCTAACCCTAACCCTAACCCTAACCCTAACCCTAACCCTAACCCTAACCCTAACCCTAACCCTAACCCTAACCCTAACCCTAACCCTAACCCTAACCCTAACCCTAACCCTAACCCTAACCCTAACCCTAACCCTAACCCTAACCCTAACCCTAACCCTAACCCTAACCCTAACCCTAACCCTAACCCTAACCCTAACCCTAACCCTAACCCTAACCCTAACCCTAACCCTAACCCTAACCCTAACCCTAACCCTAACCCTAACCCTAACCCTAACCCTAACCCTAACCCTAACCCTAACCCTAACCCTAACCCTAACCCTAACCCTAACCCTAACCCTAACCCTAACCCTAACCCTAACCCTAACCCTAACCCTAACCCTAACCCTAACCCTAACCCTAACCCTAACCCTAACCCTAACCCTAACCCTAACCCTAACCCTAACCCTAACCCTAACCCTAACCCTAACCCTAACCCTAACCCTAACCCTAACCCTAACCCTAACCCTAACCCTAACCCTAACCCTAACCCTAACCCTAACCCTAACCCTAACCCTAACCCTAACCCTAACCCTAACCCTAACCCTAACCCTAACCCTAACCCTAACCCTAACCCTAACCCTAACCCTAACCCTAACCCTAACCCTAACCCTAACCCTAACCCTAACCCTAACCCTAACCCTAACCCTAACCCTAACCCTAACCCTAACCCTAACCCTAACCCTAACCCTAACCCTAACCCTAACCCTAACCCTAACCCTAACCCTAACCCTAACCCTAACCCTAACCCTAACCCTAACCCTAACCCTAACCCTAACCCTAACCCTAACCCTAACCCTAACCCTAACCCTAACCCTAACCCTAACCCTAACCCTAACCCTAACCCTAACCCTAACCCTAACCCTAACCCTAACCCTAACCCTAACCCTAACCCTAACCCTAACCCTAACCCTAACCCTAACCCTAACCCTAACCCTAACCCTAACCCTAACCCTAACCCTAACCCTAACCCTAACCCTAACCCTAACCCTAACCCTAACCCTAACCCTAACCCTAACCCTAACCCTAACCCTAACCCTAACCCTAACCCTAACCCTAACCCTAACCCTAACCCTAACCCTAACCCTAACCCTAACCCTAACCCTAACCCTAACCCTAACCCTAACCCTAACCCTAACCCTAACCCTAACCCTAACCCTAACCCTAACCCTAACCCTAACCCTAACCCTAACCCTAACCCTAACCCTAACCCTAACCCTAACCCTAACCCTAACCCTAACCCTAACCCTAACCCTAACCCTAACCCTAACCCTAACCCTAACCCTAACCCTAACCCTAACCCTAACCCTAACCCTAACCCTAACCCTAACCCTAACCCTAACCCTAACCCTAACCCTAACCCTAACCCTAACCCTAACCCTAACCCTAACCCTAACCCTAACCCTAACCCTAACCCTAACCCTAACCCTAACCCTAACCCTAACCCTAACCCTAACCCTAACCCTAACCCTAACCCTAACCCTAACCCTAACCCTAACCCTAACCCTAACCCTAACCCTAACCCTAACCCTAACCCTAACCCTAACCCTAACCCTAACCCTAACCCTAACCCTAACCCTAACCCTAACCCTAACCCTAACCCTAACCCTAACCCTAACCCTAACCCTAACCCTAACCCTAACCCTAACCCTAACCCTAACCCTAACCCTAACCCTAACCCTAACCCTAACCCTAACCCTAACCCTAACCCTAACCCTAACCCTAACCCTAACCCTAACCCTAACCCTAACCCTAACCCTAACCCTAACCCTAACCCTAACCCTAACCCTAACCCTAACCCTAACCCTAACCCTAACCCTAACCCTAACCCTAACCCTAACCCTAACCCTAACCCTAACCCTAACCCTAACCCTAACCCTAACCCTAACCCTAACCCTAACCCTAACCCTAACCCTAACCCTAACCCTAACCCTAACCCTAACCCTAACCCTAACCCTAACCCTAACCCTAACCCTAACCCTAACCCTAACCCTAACCCTAACCCTAACCCTAACCCTAACCCTAACCCTAACCCTAACCCTAACCCTAACCCTAACCCTAACCCTAACCCTAACCCTAACCCTAACCCTAACCCTAACCCTAACCCTAACCCTAACCCTAACCCT
The DNA here is from genome assembly GCA_036784905.1 of Acrossocheilus fasciatus. NCBI lineage: Eukaryota > Metazoa > Chordata > Actinopteri > Cypriniformes > Cyprinidae > Acrossocheilus > Acrossocheilus fasciatus. Next base: position 7,566 of record CM071956.1, read on the forward strand.
AACCCTAACCCTAACCCTAACCCTAACCCTAACCCTAACCCTAACCCTAACCCTAACCCTAACCCTAACCCTAACCCTAACCCTAACCCTAACCCTAACCCTAACCCTAACCCTAACCCTAACCCTAACCCTAACCCTAACCCTAACCCTAACCCTAACCCTAACCCTAACCCTAACCCTAACCCTAACCCTAACCCTAACCCTAACCCTAACCCTAACCCTAACCCTAACCCTAACCCTAACCCTAACCCTAACCCTAACCCTAACCCTAACCCTAACCCTAACCCTAACCCTAACCCTAACCCTAACCCTAACCCTAACCCTAACCCTAACCCTAACCCTAACCCTAACCCTAACCCTAACCCTAACCCTAACCCTAACCCTAACCCTAACCCTAACCCTAACCCTAACCCTAACCCTAACCCTAACCCTAACCCTAACCCTAACCCTAACCCTAACCCTAACCCTAACCCTAACCCTAACCCTAACCCTAACCCTAACCCTAACCCTAACCCTAACCCTAACCCTAACCCTAACCCTAACCCTAACCCTAACCCTAACCCTAACCCTAACCCTAACCCTAACCCTAACCCTAACCCTAACCCTAACCCTAACCCTAACCCTAACCCTAACCCTAACCCTAACCCTAACCCTAACCCTAACCCTAACCCTAACCCTAACCCTAACCCTAACCCTAACCCTAACCCTAACCCTAACCCTAACCCTAACCCTAACCCTAACCCTAACCCTAACCCTAACCCTAACCCTAACCCTAACCCTAACCCTAACCCTAACCCTAACCCTAACCCTAACCCTAACCCTAACCCTAACCCTAACCCTAACCCTAACCCTAACCCTAACCCTAACCCTAACCCTAACCCTAACCCTAACCCTAACCCTAACCCTAACCCTAACCCTAACCCTAACCCTAACCCTAACCCTAACCCTAACCCTAACCCTAACCCTAACCCTAACCCTAACCCTAACCCTAACCCTAACCCTAACCCTAACCCTAACCCTAACCCTAACCCTAACCCTAACCCTAACCCTAACCCTAACCCTAACCCTAACCCTAACCCTAACCCTAACCCTAACCCTAACCCTAACCCTAACCCTAACCCTAACCCTAACCCTAACCCTAACCCTAACCCTAACCCTAACCCTAACCCTAACCCTAACCCTAACCCTAACCTAACCCTAACCTAACCCTAACCCTAACCCTAACCCTAACCCTAACCCTAACCCTAACCCTAACCCTAACCCTAACCCTAACCCTAACCCTAACCCTAACCCTAACCCTAACCCTAACCCTAACCCTAACCCTAACCCTAACCCTAACCCTAACCCTAACCCTAACCCTAACCCTAACCCTAACCCTAACCCTAACCCTAACCCTAACCCTAACCCTAACCCTAACCCTAACCCTAACCCTAACCCTAACCCTAACCCTAACCCTAACCCTAACCCTAACCCTAACCCTAACCCTAACCCTAACCCTAACCCTAACCCTAACCCTAACCCTAACCCTAACCCTAACCCTAACCTAACCCTAACCCTAACCCTAACCCTAACCCTAACCCTAACCCTAACCCTAACCCTAACCCTAACCCTAACCCTAACCCTAACCCTAACCCTAACCCTAACCCTAACCCTAACCCTAACCCTAACCCTAACCCTAACCCTAACCCTAACCCTAACCCTAACCCTAACCCTAACCCTAACCCTAACCCTAACCCTAACCCTAACCCTAACCCTAACCCTAACCCTAACCCTAACCCTAACCCTAACCCTAACCCTAACCCTAACCCTAACCCTAACCCTAACCTAACCCTAACCCTAACCCTAACCCTAACCCTAACCCTAACCCTAACCCTAACCCTAACCCTAACCCTAACCCTAACCCTAACCCTAACCCTAACCCTAACCCTAACCCTAACCCTAACCCTAACCCTAACCCTAACCCTAACCCTAACCCTAACCCTAACCCTAACCCTAACCCTAACCCTAACCCTAACCCTAACCCTAACCCTAACCCTAACCCTAACCCTAACCCTAACCCTAACCCTAACCCTAACCCTAACCCTAACCCTAACCCTAACCCTAACCCTAACCCTAACCCTAACCCTAACCCTAACCCTAACCCTAACCCTAACCCTAACCCTAACCCTAACCCTAACCCTAACCCTAACCCTAACCCTAACCCTAACCCTAACCCTAACCCTAACCCTAACCCTAACCCTAACCCTAACCTAACCCTAACCTAACCCTAACCCTAACCCTAACCCTAACCCTAACCCTAACCCTAACCCTAACCCTAACCCTAACCCTAACCCTAACCCTAACCCTAACCCTAACCCTAACCCTAACCCTAACCCTAACCCTAACCCTAACCCTAACCCTAACCCTAACCCTAACCCTAACCCTAACCTAACCTAACCCTAACCCTAACCCTAACCCTAACCCTAACCCTACCTAACCCTAACCTAACCCTAACCCTAACCTAACCCTAACCCTAACCCTAACCCTAACCCTAACCCTAACCCTAACCTAACCCTAACCTAACCCTAACCCTAACCCTAACCCTAACCCTAACCCTAACCCTAACCCTAACCTAACCCTAACCCTAACCCTAACCTAACCCTAACCTAACCCTAACCCTAACCCTAACCCTAACCCTAACCCTAACCCTAACCTAACCCTAACCCTAACCCTAACCCTAACCCTAACCCTAACCCTAACCCTAACCCTAACCCTAACCTAACCCTAACCCTAACCCTAACCTAACCTAACCTAACCCTAACCCTAACCCTAACCTAACCCTAACCCTAACCCTAACCCTAACCCTAACCCTAACCCTAACCCTAACCCTAACCTAACCCTAACCCTAACCCTAACCCTAACCCTAACCCTAACCCTAACCCTAACCCTAACCCTAACCCTAACCTAACCCTAACCCTAACCCTAACCCTAACCCTAACCTAACCCTAACCCTAACCCTAACCTAACCCTAACCCTAACCCTAACCTAACCCTAACCCTAACCTAACCCTAACCCTAACCCTAACCTAACCTAACCCTAACCCTAACCCTAACCCTAACCCTAACCCTAACCCTAACCCTAACCTAACCCTAACCCTAACCCTAACCCTAACCCTAACCTAACCCTAACCCTAACCTAACCCTAACCCTAACCCTAACCCTAACCCTAACCCTAACCCTAACCCTAACCCTAACCTAACCCTAACCCTAACCCTAACCCTAACCCTAACCCTAACCCTAACCCTAACCCTAACCTAACCCTAACCCTAACCTAACCCTAACCCTAACCCTAACCCTAACCCTAACCTAACCCTAACCCTAACCCTAACCCTAACCCTAACCCTAACCCTAACCCTAACCTAACCCTAACCTAACCTAACCCTAACCCTAACCCTAACCCTAACCCTAACCCTAACCTAACCCTAACCCTAACCCTAACCCTAACCCTAACCCTAACCCTAACCTAACCCTAACCCTAACCCTAACCCTAACCCTAACCCTAACCCTAACCCTAACCTAACCCTAACCTAACCCTAACCCTAACCTAACCCTAACCCTAACCCTAACCTAACCCTAACCTAACCTAACCCTAACCCTAACCCTAACCCTAACCCTAACCCTAACCCTAACCCTAACCCTAACCCTAACCCTAACCTAACCCTAACCTAACCCTAACCCTAACCCTAACCTAACCCTAACCCTAACCTAACCCTAACCCTAACCTAACCCTAACCCTAACCCTAACCCTAACTAACCCTAACCCTAACCCTAACCTAACCCTAACCCTAACCCTAACCCTAACCCTAACCCTAACCCTAACCCTAACCCTAACCCTAACCTAACCCTAACCCTAACCCTAACCTAACCCTAACCCTAACCCCTAACCTAACCCTAACCCTAACCCTAACCCTAACCCTAACCTAACCCTAACCCTAACCTAACCCTAACCCTAACCCTAACCCTAACCCTAACCCTAACCCTACAATCTGACCCTGACACCTACCAACAGGAGGAACCACAGGACCAGGTGATAGAGAGGGTGAAAACAAGAACAGTACCAGCCAACATAACAAGATGGACTGATGAAGAGGTAGAGCTGGTTACAGAAAATCAACAAATGTCTCATGCTGATGCCTACAAAGCCTACCTACAAAAATGTCAGGAATTGGGCAGGCCTGCACGCACATTGGGTGCATTCAAAAGAAAGAGGCAGCGCGTCCCTTAAGTAAGTGTTTTCTTTTTTGGGAATTTCATTTGTTTTGTTTCATCAGACCATCACATAGTTCCTTTTTATAGTTCCAGGTCATCCAACTTATTTGCAACTTACCTTGGATTCCTGTTTGGAAGTGACTCCCTTTGGTAAATATTTGTTTTGGATCTTCAGTGACATTTCCCTATATCACAACATCACTAATGTGTTCTTTCTATATTTTCAGATCATGCACATGACTACAGACTTGCCCTCTTGGATTCCTGTTTGGAAGTGTGACTCCCTTTGGTAAATATTTGTTTTGGATCTTCAGTGACATTTCCCTATATCACAACACCACTAATGTGTTTTTTATATTTTCAGATCATGCACATGACTACAGACTTGCCCTCTTGGATTCCTGTTTGGAAGTGTGACTCCCTTTGGTAAATATTTGTTTTGGATCTTTATTAACATTTCCACAACATCACATCATCACTAATGTGTTTTTATATTTTTGCAGGTCAGCCATATGACTTCATACTTGCCTTTAGTTCCTATTTGGAAGTGCTTACTTTGGTAAATGTCTGTTTTTAGGGGGTAATTTACTACTTTTATAACCACATCACTAATGTCTCTTTTCATTTACAGGTCATCTGGAGAAGTTTTCAGTTCTACTTGCCTTACAACAGTTACCTTAGGAGACTGTTTATCAAGTTACTTTGTAGTGCAAGTCATTGTCCTTTTACTGACAATTCTTATTTTAATACTCATGTGTCTTAAATTTTAATGTATGTTTTTGCCATGCATATTTTTCTTCCACTTACCATGTTCCAAAACACATACCTTTGTTATTGGGCAGTCTAGTTACCATCATGTGCATTCTGTTCTTCAAATAACTGTTGTACTTTACTAAAAATCATATTTCTTCATTTGTACCACTCATGTTTCTTATACAATTATTTCTTTCCTAATGTTCTTTTGTGACAATCATACTTTATACTTGTTCAATAAACCTTTAATATCTGGCAAATTTACCTCATCTAATTAACTGGTTTCAAACAGTACACCTTGGCACAAACTGAAGCTACTTTGTACTTGTAATGGTGCAGACTTGACTCTTGACTCCAGTCCCAACCTAACCTTAACCAACTCACATTGTACAAATAAACAGACACAGACACTTGTTCACACCTACCACCCACCCATGTCCCTCCCACCCCACTAAGTCCCACCTACACACACACACAGTCCCACACACTAAGTCACACCCACATACACACCCACCCACCCACCCACATACACACCCACCCACCCACCCACATACGCAGTCCCACCCACCCACATACGCAGTCCCACCCACCCACATACGCAGTCCCACCCACCCACATACGCAGTCCCACCCACCCACATACGCAGTCCCACCCACACACACTCAGTCCCACCCACACACACTCAGTCCCACCCACACACACTCAGTCCCACCCACACACACTCAGTCCCACCCACACACACTCAGTCCCACCCACACACACCCACACACACTAAGTCACACCCACACACACTAAGTCACACCCACACCCACCCACACAAACACGTTCCCACCCACACAAACACGTTCCCACCCACAAACAGTCACACACAGTCACACCTCCACACACACTAAGAAACTCAACACAAGGGCTGGCAGCTGTAAAGAGAAACTCAATCCTAGGGTTGACACTGTGAAACTCAAGTGGGGGTGCAGTACAATATTTCGTCACCTGGTGGCGCTAGTGACAAAACCAAGTGCAAACGACTTGGGACAGGCCTGTTAGTATATATACCAAGATTCAGCTCTCTAAGTACAAGAGAACTGGGGGTGCAATACCAACATCTCGGCGTCTGGTGGCGCTAGAGCTACCAAACTAAGTGCAAACGATCGGGCGCTCTCTAATTAGTATATATACCAAATTTCAGCACTCTACGTAAAAGAGAACTGGGGGTGCAATACCATATCTCGACGCCTGGTTGCGCTAGAGCTACCAAACTATGTGCAAACGATCGGGCGACCTCTAATTAGTATATATACCAAATTTCAGCACTCTACGTACAAGAAAACTAGGGGTGCAATACCATATCTCGACGCCTGGTGGCGCTAGAGCTTCCAAACTATGTGCAAACGATCGGGCGCCCTCTAATTAGTATATATACCAAATCTCAGCCTCCTAGTACCTGGCCTTAACTCATTCTTACTAGCCTTAGTAAGTGCACCCCTTTATATAAGGTGGTGCAATTTCGTTTTTAACTCTATTACCTAACCCTAACCCTAACCCTAACCTAACCCTAACCCTAACCTAACCCTAACCCTAACCCTAACCCTAACCCTAACCCTAACCCTACAATCTGACCCTGACACCTACCAACAGGAGGAACCACAGGACCAGGTGATAGAGAGGGTGAAAACAAGAACAGTACCAGCCAACATAACAAGATGGACTGATGAAGAGGTAGAGCTGGTTACAGAAAATCAACAAATGTCTCATGCTGATGCCTACAAAGCCTACCTACAAAAATGTCAGGAATTGGGCAGGCCTGCACGCACATTGGGTGCATTCAAAAGAAAGAGGCAGCGCGTCCCTTAAGTAAGTGTTTTCTTTTTTGGGAATTTCATTTGTTTTGTTTCATCAGACCATCACATAGTTCCTTTTTATAGTTCCAGGTCATCCAACTTATTTGCAACTTACCTTGGATTCCTGTTTGGAAGTGACTCCCTTTGGTAAATATTTGTTTTGGATCTTCAGTGACATTTCCCTATATCACAACATCACTAATGTGTTCTTTCTATATTTTCAGATCATGCACATGACTACAGACTTGCCCTCTTGGATTCCTGTTTGGAAGTGTGACTCCCTTTGGTAAATATTTGTTTTGGATCTTCAGTGACATTTCCCTATATCACAACACCACTAATGTGTTTTTTATATTTTCAGATCATGCACATGACTACAGACTTGCCCTCTTGGATTCCTGTTTGGAAGTGTGACTCCCTTTGGTAAATATTTGTTTTGGATCTTTATTAACATTTCCACAACATCACATCATCACTAATGTGTTTTTATATTTTTGCAGGTCAGCCATATGACTTCATACTTGCCTTTAGTTCCTATTTGGAAGTGCTTACTTTGGTAAATGTCTGTTTTTAGGGGGTAATTTACTACTTTTATAACCACATCACTAATGTCTCTTTTCATTTACAGGTCATCTGGAGAAGTTTTCAGTTCTACTTGCCTTACAACAGTTACCTTAGGAGACTGTTTATCAAGTTACTTTGTAGTGCAAGTCATTGTCCTTTTACTGACAATTCTTATTTTAATACTCATGTGTCTTAAATTTTAATGTATGTTTTTGCCATGCATATTTTTCTTCCACTTACCATGTTCCAAAACACATACCTTTGTTATTGGGCAGTCTAGTTACCATCATGTGCATTCTGTTCTTCAAATAACTGTTGTACTTTACTAAAAATCATATTTCTTCATTTGTACCACTCATGTTTCTTATACAATTATTTCTTTCCTAATGTTCTTTTGTGACAATCATACTTTATACTTGTTCAATAAACCTTTAATATCTGGCAAATTTACCTCATCTAATTAACTGGTTTCAAACAGTACACCTTGGCACAAACTGAAGCTACTTTGTACTTGTAATGGTGCAGACTTGACTCTTGACTCCAGTCCCAACCTAACCTTAACCAACTCACATTGTACAAATAAACAGACACAGACACTTGTTCACACCTACCACCCACCCATGTCCCTCCCACCCCACTAAGTCCCACCTACACACACACACAGTCCCACACACTAAGTCACACCCACATACACACCCACCCACCCACCCACATACACACCCACCCACCCACCCACATACGCAGTCCCACCCACCCACATACGCAGTCCCACCCACCCACATACGCAGTCCCACCCACCCACATACGCAGTCCCACCCACCCACATACGCAGTCCCACCCACACACACTCAGTCCCACCCACACACACTCAGTCCCACCCACACACACTCAGTCCCACCCACACACACTCAGTCCCACCCACACACACTCAGTCCCACCCACACACACCCACACACACTAAGTCACACCCACACACACTAAGTCACACCCACACCCACCCACACAAACACGTTCCCACCCACACAAACACGTTCCCACCCACAAACAGTCACACACAGTCACACCTCCACACACACTAAGAAACTCAACACAAGGGCTGGCAGCTGTAAAGAGAAACTCAATCCTAGGGTTGACACTGTGAAACTCAAGTGGGGGTGCAGTACAATATTTCGTCACCTGGTGGCGCTAGTGACAAAACCAAGTGCAAACGACTTGGGACAGGCCTGTTAGTATATATACCAAGATTCAGCTCTCTAAGTACAAGAGAACTGGGGGTGCAATACCAACATCTCGGCGTCTGGTGGCGCTAGAGCTACCAAACTAAGTGCAAACGATCGGGCGCTCTCTAATTAGTATATATACCAAATTTCAGCACTCTACGTAAAAGAGAACTGGGGGTGCAATACCATATCTCGACGCCTGGTTGCGCTAGAGCTACCAAACTATGTGCAAACGATCGGGCGACCTCTAATTAGTATATATACCAAATTTCAGCACTCTACGTACAAGAAAACTAGGGGTGCAATACCATATCTCGACGCCTGGTGGCGCTAGAGCTTCCAAACTATGTGCAAACGATCGGGCGCCCTCTAATTAGTATATATACCAAATCTCAGCCTCCTAGTACCTGGCCTTAACTCATTCTTACTAGCCTTAGTAAGTGCACCCCTTTATATAAGGTGGTGCAATTTCGTTTTTAACTCTATTACCTAACCCTAACCCTAACCGCATTTAACTCTATTACCTAACCCTAACCCTAACCCTAACCTAACCTAACCCTAACCCTAACCTAACCCTAACCCTAATCTACGTACAAGAGAACTGGAGGTGCAATACCGTATCTCGACGCCTGGTGGCGCTAGAGCTTCCAAACTATGTGCAAACGATCGGGCGCCCTCGAATTAGTATATATACCAAATTTCAGAGTCCTGTTACTAGCCTTAGTAAGTGCACCCCATCCTAAGGGCTCAACTGTGGGGGCTCAAGTTCGCATTTAACTCTATTACCTAACCCTAACCCTAACCCTAACCTAACCCTAACCTGACCCTGACACCTACCAACAGGAGGAACCACAGGACCAGGTGATAGAGAGGGTGAAAACAAGAACAGTACCAGCCAACATAACAAGATGGACTGATGAAGAGGTAGAGCTGGTTACAGAAAATCAACAAATGTCTCATGCTGATGCCTACAAAGCCTACCTACAAAAATGTCAGGAATTGGGCAGGCCTGCACGCACATTGGGTGCATTCAAAAGAAAGAGGCAGCGCGTCCCTTAAGTAAGTGTTTTCTTTTTTGGGAATTTCATTTGTTTTGTTTCATCAGACCATCACATAGTTCCTTTTTATAGTTCCAGGTCATCCAACTTATTTGCAACTTACCTTGGATTCCTGTTTGGAAGTGACTCCCTTTGGTAAATATTTGTTTTGGATCTTCAGTGACATTTCCCTATATCACAACATCACTAATGTGTTCTTTCTATATTTTCAGATCATGCACATGACTACAGACTTGCCCTCTTGGATTCCTGTTTGGAAGTGTGACTCCCTTTGGTAAATATTTGTTTTGGATCTTCAGTGACATTTCCCTATATCACAACACCACTAATGTGTTTTTTATATTTTCAGATCATGCACATGACTACAGACTTGCCCTCTTGGATTCCTGTTTGGAAGTGTGACTCCCTTTGGTAAATATTTGTTTTGGATCTTTATTAACATTTCCACAACATCACATCATCACTAATGTGTTTTTATATTTTTGCAGGTCAGCCATATGACTTCATACTTGCCTTTAGTTCCTATTTGGAAGTGCTTACTTTGGTAAATGTCTGTTTTTAGGGGGTAATTTACTACTTTTATAACCACATCACTAATGTCTCTTTTCATTTACAGGTCATCTGGAGAAGTTTTCAGTTCTACTTGCCTTACAACAGTTACCTTAGGAGACTGTTTATCAAGTTACTTTGTAGTGCAAGTCATTGTCCTTTTACTGACAATTCTTATTTTAATACTCATGTGTCTTAAATTTTAATGTATGTTTTTGCCATGCATATTTTTCTTCCACTTACCATGTTCCAAAACACATACCTTTGTTATTGGGCAGTCTAGTTACCATCATGTGCATTCTGTTCTTCAAATAACTGTTGTACTTTACTAAAAATCATATTTCTTCATTTGTACCACTCATGTTTCTTATACAATTATTTCTTTCCTAATGTTCTTTTGTGACAATCATACTTTATACTTGTTCAATAAACCTTTAATATCTGGCAAATTTACCTCATCTAATTAACTGGTTTCAAACAGTACACCTTGGCACAAACTGAAGCTACTTTGTACTTGTAATGGTGCAGACTTGACTCTTGACTCCAGTCCCAACCTAACCTTAACCAACTCACATTGTACAAATAAACAGACACAGACACTTGTTCACACCTACCACCCACCCATGTCCCTCCCACCCCACTAAGTCCCACCTACACACACACACAGTCCCACACACTAAGTCACACCCACATACACACCCACCCACCCACCCACATACACACCCACCCACCCACCCACATACGCAGTCCCACCCACCCACATACGCAGTCCCACCCACCCACATACGCAGTCCCACCCACCCACATACGCAGTCCCACCCACCCACGCAGTCCCACCCACACACACTCAGTCCCACCCACACACACTCAGTCCCACCCACACACACTCAGTCCCACCCACACACACTCAGTCCCACCCACACACACTCAGTCCCACCCACACACACCCACACACACTAAGTCACACCCACACACACTAAGTCACACCCACACCCACCCACACAAACACGTTCCCACCCACACAAACACGTTCCCACCCACAAACAGTCACACACAGTCACACCTCCACACACACTAAGAAACTCAACACAAGGGCTGGCAGCTGTAAAGAGAAACTCAATCCTAGGGTTGACACTGTGAAACTCAAGTGGGGGTGCAGTACAATATTTCGTCACCTGGTGGCGCTAGTGACAAAACCAAGTGCAAACGACTTGGGACAGGCCTGTTAGTATATATACCAAGATTCAGCTCTCTAAGTACAAGAGAACTGGGGGTGCAATACCAACATCTCGGCGTCTGGTGGCGCTAGAGCTACCAAACTAAGTGCAAACGATCGGGCGCTCTCTAATTAGTATATATACCAAATTTCAGCACTCTACGTAAAAGAGAACTGGGGGTGCAATACCATATCTCGACGCCTGGTTGCGCTAGAGCTACCAAACTATGTGCAAACGATCGGGCGACCTCTAATTAGTATATATACCAAATTTCAGCACTCTACGTACAAGAAAACTAGGGGTGCAATACCATATCTCGACGCCTGGTGGCGCTAGAGCTTCCAAACTATGTGCAAACGATCGGGCGCCCTCTAATTAGTATATATACCAAATCTCAGCCTCCTAGTACCTGGCCTTAACTCATTCTTACTAGCCTTAGTAAGTGCACCCCTTTATATAAGGTGGTGCAATTTCGTTTTTAACTCTATTACCTAACCCTAACCCTAACCCTAACCCTAACCCTAACCCTAACCCTAACCCTAACCCTAACCCTAACCCTAACCCTAACCCTAACCTAACCCTAACCCTAACCCTAACCCTAACCCTAACCCTAACCCTAACCCTAACCCTAACCCTAACCCTAACCTAACCTAACCCTAACCCTAACCCTAACCCTAACCCTAACCTAACCCTAACCCTAACCTAACCCTAACCCTAACCCTAACCCTAACCCTAACCCTAACCCTACAATCTGACCCTGACACCTACCAACAGGAGGAACCACAGGACCAGGTGATAGAGAGGGTGAAAACAAGAACAGTACCAGCCAACATAACAAGATGGACTGATGAAGAGGTAGAGCTGGTTACAGAAAATCAACAAATGTCTCATGCTGATGCCTACAAAGCCTACCTACAAAAATGTCAGGAATTGGGCAGGCCTGCACGCACATTGGGTGCATTCAAAAGAAAGAGGCAGCGCGTCCCTTAAGTAAGTGTTTTCTTTTTTGGGAATTTCATTTGTTTTGTTTCATCAGACCATCACATAGTTCCTTTTTATAGTTCCAGGTCATCCAACTTATTTGCAACTTACCTTGGATTCCTGTTTGGAAGTGACTCCCTTTGGTAAATATTTGTTTTGGATCTTCAGTGACATTTCCCTATATCACAACATCACTAATGTGTTCTTTCTATATTTTCAGATCATGCACATGACTACAGACTTGCCCTCTTGGATTCCTGTTTGGAAGTGTGACTCCCTTTGGTAAATATTTGTTTTGGATCTTCAGTGACATTTCCCTATATCACAACACCACTAATGTGTTTTTTATATTTTCAGATCATGCACATGACTACAGACTTGCCCTCTTGGATTCCTGTTTGGAAGTGTGACTCCCTTTGGTAAATATTTGTTTTGGATCTTTATTAACATTTCCACAACATCACATCATCACTAATGTGTTTTTATATTTTTGCAGGTCAGCCATATGACTTCATACTTGCCTTTAGTTCCTATTTGGAAGTGCTTACTTTGGTAAATGTCTGTTTTTAGGGGGTAATTTACTACTTTTATAACCACATCACTAATGTCTCTTTTCATTTACAGGTCATCTGGAGAAGTTTTCAGTTCTACTTGCCTTACAACAGTTACCTTAGGAGACTGTTTATCAAGTTACTTTGTAGTGCAAGTCATTGTCCTTTTACTGACAATTCTTATTTTAATACTCATGTGTCTTAAATTTTAATGTATGTTTTTGCCATGCATATTTTTCTTCCACTTACCATGTTCCAAAACACATACCTTTGTTATTGGGCAGTCTAGTTACCATCATGTGCATTCTGTTCTTCAAATAACTGTTGTACTTTACTAAAAATCATATTTCTTCATTTGTACCACTCATGTTTCTTATACAATTATTTCTTTCCTAATGTTCTTTTGTGACAATCATACTTTATACTTGTTCAATAAACCTTTAATATCTGGCAAATTTACCTCATCTAATTAACTGGTTTCAAACAGTACACCTTGGCACAAACTGAAGCTACTTTGTACTTGTAATGGTGCAGACTTGACTCTTGACTCCAGTCCCAACCTAACCTTAACCAACTCACATTGTACAAATAAACAGACACAGACACTTGTTCACACCTACCACCCACCCATGTCCCTCCCACCCCACTAAGTCCCACCTACACACACACACAGTCCCACACACTAAGTCACACCCACATACACACCCACCCACCCACCCACATACACACCCACCCACCCACCCACATACGCAGTCCCACCCACCCACATACGCAGTCCCACCCACCCACATACGCAGTCCCACCCACCCACATACGCAGTCCCACCCACCCACATACGCAGTCCCACCCACACACACTCAGTCCCACCCACACACACTCAGTCCCACCCACACACACTCAGTCCCACCCACACACACTCAGTCCCACCCACACACACTCAGTCCCACCCACACACACCCACACACACTAAGTCACACCCACACACACTAAGTCACACCCACACCCACCCACACAAACACGTTCCCACCCACACAAACACGTTCCCACCCACAAACAGTCACACACAGTCACACCTCCACACACACTAAGAAACTCAACACAAGGGCTGGCAGCTGTAAAGAGAAACTCAATCCTAGGGTTGACACTGTGAAACTCAAGTGGGGGTGCAGTACAATATTTCGTCACCTGGTGGCGCTAGTGACAAAACCAAGTGCAAACGACTTGGGACAGGCCTGTTAGTATATATACCAAGATTCAGCTCTCTAAGTACAAGAGAACTGGGGGTGCAATACCAACATCTCGGCGTCTGGTGGCGCTAGAGCTACCAAACTAAGTGCAAACGATCGGGCGCTCTCTAATTAGTATATATACCAAATTTCAGCACTCTACGTAAAAGAGAACTGGGGGTGCAATACCATATCTCGACGCCTGGTTGCGCTAGAGCTACCAAACTATGTGCAAACGATCGGGCGACCTCTAATTAGTATATATACCAAATTTCAGCACTCTACGTACAAGAAAACTAGGGGTGCAATACCATATCTCGACGCCTGGTGGCGCTAGAGCTTCCAAACTATGTGCAAACGATCGGGCGCCCTCTAATTAGTATATATACCAAATCTCAGCCTCCTAGTACCTGGCCTTAACTCATTCTTACTAGCCTTAGTAAGTGCACCCCTTTATATAAGGTGGTGCAATTTCGTTTTTAACTCTATTACCTAACCCTAACCCTAACCGCATTTAACTCTATTACCTAACCCTAACCCTAACCCTAACCTAACCTAACCCTAACCCTAACCTAACCCTAACCCTAATCTACGTACAAGAGAACTGGAGGTGCAATACCGTATCTCGACGCCTGGTGGCGCTAGAGCTTCCAAACTATGTGCAAACGATCGGGCGCCCTCGAATTAGTATATATACCAAATTTCAGAGTCCTGTTACTAGCCTTAGTAAGTGCACCCCATCCTAAGGGCTCAACTGTGGGGGCTCAAGTTCGCATTTAACTCTATTACCTAACCCTAACCCTAACCCTAACCTAACCCTAACCTGACCCTGACACCTACCAACAGGAGGAACCACAGGACCAGGTGATAGAGAGGGTGAAAACAAGAACAGTACCAGCCAACATAACAAGATGGACTGATGAAGAGGTAGAGCTGGTTACAGAAAATCAACAAATGTCTCATGCTGATGCCTACAAAGCCTACCTACAAAAATGTCAGGAATTGGGCAGGCCTGCACGCACATTGGGTGCATTCAAAAGAAAGAGGCAGCGCGTCCCTTAAGTAAGTGTTTTCTTTTTTGGGAATTTCATTTGTTTTGTTTCATCAGACCATCACATAGTTCCTTTTTATAGTTCCAGGTCATCCAACTTATTTGCAACTTACCTTGGATTCCTGTTTGGAAGTGACTCCCTTTGGTAAATATTTGTTTTGGATCTTCAGTGACATTTCCCTATATCACAACATCACTAATGTGTTCTTTCTATATTTTCAGATCATGCACATGACTACAGACTTGCCCTCTTGGATTCCTGTTTGGAAGTGTGACTCCCTTTGGTAAATATTTGTTTTGGATCTTCAGTGACATTTCCCTATATCACAACACCACTAATGTGTTTTTTATATTTTCAGATCATGCACATGACTACAGACTTGCCCTCTTGGATTCCTGTTTGGAAGTGTGACTCCCTTTGGTAAATATTTGTTTTGGATCTTTATTAACATTTCCACAACATCACATCATCACTAATGTGTTTTTATATTTTTGCAGGTCAGCCATATGACTTCATACTTGCCTTTAGTTCCTATTTGGAAGTGCTTACTTTGGTAAATGTCTGTTTTTAGGGGGTAATTTACTACTTTTATAACCACATCACTAATGTCTCTTTTCATTTACAGGTCATCTGGAGAAGTTTTCAGTTCTACTTGCCTTACAACAGTTACCTTAGGAGACTGTTTATCAAGTTACTTTGTAGTGCAAGTCATTGTCCTTTTACTGACAATTCTTATTTTAATACTCATGTGTCTTAAATTTTAATGTATGTTTTTGCCATGCATATTTTTCTTCCACTTACCATGTTCCAAAACACATACCTTTGTTATTGGGCAGTCTAGTTACCATCATGTGCATTCTGTTCTTCAAATAACTGTTGTACTTTACTAAAAATCATATTTCTTCATTTGTACCACTCATGTTTCTTATACAATTATTTCTTTCCTAATGTTCTTTTGTGACAATCATACTTTATACTTGTTCAATAAACCTTTAATATCTGGCAAATTTACCTCATCTAATTAACTGGTTTCAAACAGTACACCTTGGCACAAACTGAAGCTACTTTGTACTTGTAATGGTGCAGACTTGACTCTTGACTCCAGTCCCAACCTAACCTTAACCAACTCACATTGTACAAATAAACAGACACAGACACTTGTTCACACCTACCACCCACCCATGTCCCTCCCACCCCACTAAGTCCCACCTACACACACACACAGTCCCACACACTAAGTCACACCCACATACACACCCACCCACCCACCCACATACACACCCACCCACCCACCCACATACGCAGTCCCACCCACCCACATACGCAGTCCCACCCACCCACATACGCAGTCCCACCCACCCACATACGCAGTCCCACCCACCCACGCAGTCCCACCCACACACACTCAGTCCCACCCACACACACTCAGTCCCACCCACACACACTCAGTCCCACCCACACACACTCAGTCCCACCCACACACACTCAGTCCCACCCACACACACCCACACACACTAAGTCACACCCACACACACTAAGTCACACCCACACCCACCCACACAAACACGTTCCCACCCACACAAACACGTTCCCACCCACAAACAGTCACACACAGTCACACCTCCACACACACTAAGAAACTCAACACAAGGGCTGGCAGCTGTAAAGAGAAACTCAATCCTAGGGTTGACACTGTGAAACTCAAGTGGGGGTGCAGTACAATATTTCGTCACCTGGTGGCGCTAGTGACAAAACCAAGTGCAAACGACTTGGGACAGGCCTGTTAGTATATATACCAAGATTCAGCTCTCTAAGTACAAGAGAACTGGGGGTGCAATACCAACATCTCGGCGTCTGGTGGCGCTAGAGCTACCAAACTAAGTGCAAACGATCGGGCGCTCTCTAATTAGTATATATACCAAATTTCAGCACTCTACGTAAAAGAGAACTGGGGGTGCAATACCATATCTCGACGCCTGGTTGCGCTAGAGCTACCAAACTATGTGCAAACGATCGGGCGACCTCTAATTAGTATATATACCAAATTTCAGCACTCTACGTACAAGAAAACTAGGGGTGCAATACCATATCTCGACGCCTGGTGGCGCTAGAGCTTCCAAACTATGTGCAAACGATCGGGCGCCCTCTAATTAGTATATATACCAAATCTCAGCCTCCTAGTACCTGGCCTTAACTCATTCTTACTAGCCTTAGTAAGTGCACCCCTTTATATAAGGTGGTGCAATTTCGTTTTTAACTCTATTACCTAACCCTAACCCTAACCCTAACCTAACCCTAACTAACCCTAACCTAACCTAACCCTAACCCTAACCCTAACCTAACCCTAACCCTAATCCTAACCCTAACCCTTTCTATGGGGAAACGTGCACAACAGCACATACACTGAACCTACCAAACACTATTTGATGTGCAAACCTAAGGTACACAACCACTAATTTTTTAGAACCCTATTTGGGATTTTTTACATCAACAGAAACATATTCTTGGGCCCCTGGAAGCCTTAGATTGGTGGCTAGTTGATGTTCATGGCCCGTGCACTACCGTCAGGGGGCTTCGGCCCCTTGGCTGGATTTTTTTTACCCCCTAACCCTACAGAGAAATTTAAACCTCGGGCTGACGCGCGAAACTCAAGTGGGGGTGCAGTACAATATCTCGACACCTGGTGGCGCTAGAGAGACCAAACCAAGTGCAATCGACTTGAGGCGGCCCAATTAGTATATATACCAAGTTTCAGCACTCTACGTACAAGAGAACTGGGGGTGCAATACCGTATCTCGGCGCCTGGTGGCGCTAGAGCTTCCAAACTATGTGCAAACGATCGGGCGCCCTCGAATTAGTATATATACCAAATTTCAGAGTCCTGTTACTAGCCTTAGTAAGTGCACCCCATCCTAGGGGCTCAACTGTGGGGGCTCAAGTTCGCATTTAACTCTATTACCTAACCCTAACCCTAACCCTAACCTAACCTAACCTAACCCTAACCCTAACCCTAACCTAACCCTAACTTGCTTCAGCTCTTGGATTCTTTTCTAATCCTAACCCTAACCCTTTCTATGGGGAAACGTGCACAACAGCACATACACTGAACCTACCAAACACTATTTGATGTGCAAACCTAAGGTACACAACCACTAATTTTTTAGAACCCTATTTGGGATTTTTTACATCAACAGAAACATATTCTTGGGCCCCTGGAAGCCTTAGATTGGTGGCTAGTTGATGTTCATGGCCCGTGCACTACCGTCAGGGGGCTTCGGCCCCTTGGCTGGATTTTTTTTACCCCCTAACCAAGCCAGTGCCTGCAGCTCTAGGCCTTTCTTTGGTGACTGGGGGCCCCAGGAATATTTTCTGGGGATGTAAAAATATTAAAAACAGTAAAAACAGTAATTTAAAACAACTTGTTTATTTTTGAAGTGCAACAGATGTGACATTGGGTGATTTGATGTGTGTGTGGGGACACGCCCACTTAGAAACAGTATAAAAATGACTGCTGTAGAGAATTCCAGTCATTCTGTGTCCAGAGCTCGCCTGAAGAAGGAAAACAAAAATCCGAAACGTCGCGAACAGGCCTGGACACACACTTTTAGGCCTCCATCATGAGTCTGGGTGATGTTGAGAGCCACACAAAAATGATTTTCCTCGTCTATACCGATGAGATGACATTAAGAAAAATTATTTTCCTCATCTAAACCGATGAGATGCCTCGTCTATTCCGATGAGATGACATGTTCGCTGCTTTTTCTATGGGGAAACGTGCACAACAGCACATACACTGAACCTACCAAACACTATTTGATGTGCAAACCTAAGGTACACAACCACTAATTTTTTAGAACCCTATTTGGGATTTTTTACATCAACAGAAACATATTCTTGGGCCCCTGGAAGCCTTAGATTGGTGGCTAGTTGATGTTCATGGCCCGTGCACTACCGTCAGGGGGCTTCGGCCCCTTGGCTGGATTTTTTTTACCCCCTAACCCTACAGAGAAATTTAAACCTCGGGCTGACGCGCGAAACTCAAGTGGGGGTGCAGTACAATATCTCGACACCTGGTGGCGCTAGAGAGACCAAACCAAGTGCAATCGACTTGAGGCGGCCCAATTAGTATATATACCAAGTTTCAGCACTCTACGTACAAGAGAACTGGGGGTGCAATACCGTATCTCGGCGCCTGGTGGCGCTAGAGCTTCCAAACTATGTGCAAACGATCGGGCGCCCTCGAATTAGTATATATACCAAATTTCAGAGTCCTGTTACTAGCCTTAGTAAGTGCACCCCATCCTAGGGGCTCAACTGTGGGGGCTCAAGTTCGCATTTAACTCTATTACCTAACCCATACTGAAAGCAACAACAGATAGTTTACCTCAGATCTTGAAAAATAAATTAAATCAAAAGATGACCGTTAAAACTGTGAACTCACTGCGAACCAATGAGTGTACTCCATAAAGATGTTATCAGTCACTCAGTATGTATATTTAATGATGTTAAAAAGCTTTAAAATTTATGAATTAGATTATAAACATATCCATTTCGTTGCAAGAGCAGTGCGCTTTCAGAGAGAGCCTGCCCCCACACGCTTCTGATTGGCTGAGATATTTGATTGATTGTCGCATCGCGGTGTGGCGTCACATGTAATTAGGACATGGTGTAAAGCTGCTTTGAAACAATTTGCATCGTGAATACAAATAAACTCGAATTGAATTATTTTTACTGTAACATTCATTCCATTAACATTTTATCACATAAATTGGGCAATTTCACTTTTTCCAAAATTAGTACTGCACGTTTCATTTTAAATATACAATTCGAGCATTCATGAGAATCACAATTTAACAACAGAGCATGTGTCAAGGGCCTGAAAGTCCAACTCCTGGTTTAATTATACTCTATTCAGTTTCAACACGTGGAAATGTAAAGCATAAGACACTGAATTCAAAAGCTTACCACACAGACATCATATGGCTTTGACAAGCAAGGTATCTGGTCACATCACTGAATACACATTACACTGAATATCCAAGGCATTCACAGGAGGATGCATCTTCAATGGCAACAAGTTCCTATTGAAGGCAAGAAGAAAAAAAATTAGTTAATTGTATCAAATGCACAAACAATTCTCCTGATCTGACCGTACTTCGTCAGTTGTGGTGACCACATTGATATACCACATAGACATTGTCAAGACCCTTTCATACCAGGAAAAATAACTATAATCATAACATTTTAATTGCCCCAGCTATAGTGACTATGATTTCTCTATTACTGAACAATACAAACGCTAAAGAGGTCAAGCACTTAAAACAGCATATTTAAAATGCAGCAACCACTTACAACCCCAAATCAGAAAAAGTTGGGGCAGTATGGAAAACGCAAATAAAAAAAAGGAGTGATTTCTAAATTTACTTGGACTTGTACTTCATTGTAGACAATATGAACACAAAATATTTCATGTTTTCTTTGGTCAACTTCATGTCATTTGTAAATATACATCCTTTCCTGTCATTCAGACCTGCAACACATTCCAAAAAAAGTTGGGACAGGAGCAATTTAGGGCTAGTAATGAGGTAAATTGGTTAAATAATGATGTGTTTTGAAACAGGTGATGTCAAAAGGTGACTGTTATTATGATTTGGTACAAAAGCAGCATCCAAGAAAGGTCTAGTTCTTTAGGAGCAAAGATGGGCCGAGGATCGCCAGTTTGCCAACAAATATGTGAGAAAATTATTGAAATATTTAAAAACAATGTTCCTCAAAGAAAGATAGGAAGAGATTTGGATATTTCACCTTCAACAGTGCATAACATAATTAAAAGATTCAAGGAATCTGGAGGAATTTCAGTGCGTAAAGGACAAGGGCGCAAGCCTAAGCTGAACAACCGTGATCTACAATCCCTCAGGCGGCACTGCATCAAGAATCGTCATTCATCTATAAGCGATATCACCACATGGGTTCAGGACTACTTCAGCAAACCTTTGTCAAGTACCACAATACGTAGTTACATCCACAAATGCCAGTTAAAACTGTACTGTGCCAAAAGGAAGCCCTATGTTAACAGTGTCCAGAAGCGCCGTCGACTTCTCTGGGCTCGGAGGCATCTGGGATGGACCATCACACAGTGGAAACGTGTACTGTGGTCAGATGAATCAGTATCTCAGGTATTTTTGGGGAGGAATGGATGCCGTGTGCTCCGGACCAAAGAAGAAAAGGATCATCCAGACTGTTACCAGCAACAAGTCCAAAAGCCAGGGTCTGTCATGGTATGGGGTTGTGTCAGTGCCCTTGGCAAAGGTAACTTGCCCTTCTGTGATGGCACCATTAATGCTGAAAAGTACATGGAGATTTTGGAGCACAATATGTTGCCTTCAAGAAGACCTCTTTTCCAGGGACGTCCATGCATATTTCAACAAGACAATGCAAAACCACATTCTGCACACATTACAAAGTCCTGCTGCGGAGGAAGAGGGTACGGGTACTTGACTGGCCTGCCTGCAGTCCCGACCTGTCTCCAATAGAGAATGTGTGGTGCATTTTGAAGCGCAAAATGCGACAATGAAGACCCCGTACTGTTGCCCACCTTAAGACTTGTTTGCAGGAAGAATGGGACAAAATTACACCTGAAACACTTCATCACGTGGTGTCTTCAGTCCCTAAACGTCTTTTAAGTGTTGTGAAAAGGAATGGTACCATTACAAAGTGGTAAATGCTTTACTGTCACAACTTTTTTTGGAATGTGTTGCAGGTCTGAATGACAGGAAAGGATGTATATTTGAGAGAGTTGCAGCAGATTCAGCTCAAATCGAACGATGCCGCCAGTGTGGAGTTTGGCAAGCCGTCGCCTGGTGTCTGTGTTATCTCTATTGAGTATTTTTGTCTTGTTTGTCTGCACTTCTGCTCAAAAAGTTACTACAGTGCTTGCTTATGATCGCTCGTTTCTCCTTAATCTACGATGGACCGTAGAAACTGTTTCCGATTCAAACCACGGAGGGTACAAGATTCCTGATCCCCCGTTCCTGTCTATGTTGCCATCTGAATTACGTCGCTTACCGGACTGTGAATATCATCAGAGGAAGAAACGCTATAGAAGACGGGGAGTACGCGGTGGTGTGTTGGTTCGCGTGAGGAGGTACCTCCGCGTGTCGTCGCTTGGAGGCCTGAGTCATACGGACTCTTGGAGTTTGGTTTCCAGCTGTGATCATGGCCGAATCTCGTATTCGTCGTCCCTTAAGCGCGGTGCCGTGTCTGTTTGTCTGGAGCAACTAGGATCGGTGCTCTCGTCAAGGAGTACTTTTCCTAGACTACGGGTCTGTAGACGAGGAGTTAATCTCCGTAACCTTCGTTCATTGGATTATTCCCTGTCGTTGGAGCATCAACAACATAATTCTACAACATATCAATCCACTCATCAGGAAATGGACTCCACTGAAGTGAGGATGGCGCTGCTAAACGTAAGATCGATTTCAAACAAGACATTTGCAATAAATGAACAAATTGTATCTAATGAATTGGACTTCCTGTTTATGACTGAGACGTGGCTAAAGGCTGGTGAACTTGGTCCACTCTCTGAAGTTTGTCCCAAAGATTATAACTTTTTTTAACACGACAAGGTCAGTCGGTCGTGGTGGGGGCCTAGCTACTATCTTTAGAAACAATTTAAAATGCCATCTACTCCCCTCAGAATCGTTTTCTAGCTTTGAAGTTCAGTTATTTAAGATGGATGGCTGTAATCCACTATTATGTATACTTGTTTATAGACCCCCCAAGTACAATAAGGATTTTATAAGTGAGTTCTCAGATTTCTTATCCTCTGTGGTGCCCAATGCAGATAGGCTCTTGATATTGGGCGATTTTAACATTCATGTTTGCTGCCCCTTGAAGCCTATAGTTAAAGAGTTTTTACAAATTATTGACACCTTCAATCTCATACAATCTGTTGTTGGTTCAACTCATAACCAAGGGAACACACTTGATTTAATTTTATCTCATGGCCTTTTAGTTAGTGATGTAGGTATTGAAGAATCCTTTTTGTCTGATCATAAGTCTATTACTTTTAACACAGCTGTCCCTAGTCCTGTACTACACCGTGCCTCGGCATACCGGTGTACTCGCTTTTTTAACTCATCCACATCTAAACAATTTTCAGATGCTTATATTACTTCTCCTATAACTTATGAATTAGAGTCTAACTGTCTTGGAGGTAATCCTGACGAGTTGGTTAATAAGTTTAATGGACTATGTTCAAATATACTTGATGTTGTTGCCCCTTTTAAATTGAAAAAAACTAGAAGTCGTGTTCATCCCTGGTTTAATGATGAAACAAGGGTGATTAGACAGAAATGGAGAAAAGCGGAAAGGAAGTGGAAGAGGGATAAATCACAAATATCATATGATTGCGTCAAA
The DNA here is from genome assembly GCA_036784905.1 of Acrossocheilus fasciatus. Classification (NCBI taxonomy): domain Eukaryota; kingdom Metazoa; phylum Chordata; class Actinopteri; order Cypriniformes; family Cyprinidae; genus Acrossocheilus; species Acrossocheilus fasciatus. Next base: position 31,240 of record CM071956.1, read on the forward strand.
GAGTGTATGATTAACCCTTTAGGCGCCAGGGTTTTTTTTGTAAAAATGCTGGATTTTGACATCAAGATTTCAAAAGCTTGTGGCTTGAAAGGGCTTAAAGATAGAGATCTACTGTAAATTAGAAAAATGTTGGGCATGACCTAAAGTTTATGTGGGGTGTAAATATACTCATCTAATTGGCATATTATGATGTCATCAGGGGGCAGCCCTCTTGAATTTCATAATATTCAGGAAATAGTAGTTTTTGAATTGATATTTGACCTTATTTGCAAAATTTTTTTTTTTTTTTTTTTTTTTGTCTTTTTATCCTCATTCCAAATGATCAGGAAAAGAGGAAAACAGGAGAAAGTAGTAAATTATTACTATATTACTATACTATATAGTAGTAAAACGCATGTGAACAGTAGCCTACTTTTTGATTAGTTCATCAGTAATATTCAGGAAATAACAGATGTTTGAACTTATTTGCATGTGTTTTTTTGTTTTTGTTTTTTGTCTTTTTATCCTCATTCCAAATGATCAGGAAAAGAGGAAAACAGGAGAAAGTAGTAAATTATTACTGTGCCATAGTAAAATACATGTGCCTATTTTTTGATCAGTTGACCAGCTATCTGCCCAATCAGGTATCTAGGTGATAGTTTATAGTTCTTGAGAGTATGGTACCTCTCATTGCATGACACAGCGCGCAGACCCACCCCACACTGACTGCATCTGTACTGCCTGCCGGCGGCCGTTTGAGCGCGTGCGATCAGAAAAAAAAGACGCAATCTGGCCGATCATCAGCCTCTCCTATGGACACTAAGACCACGTTCACCCCTGCCACCCTCATCCCCGTTGGGCAAAGGCTCGAAATGATCACTTGATGGTGATTCGTGAACACTCTCGCCTTTTACGGCGGCGCCATTGCGCATGCAAAGATGTACCGGGAGATGCGCGATCATTAGACGGCCGATCGTCATTTCCAAAAGGCAAATATTCCCCTTCAGAGTCAGAATAGGCGAATAACATTTGCAACATCCTCACGGTACAAGGTTTTATTAGAAATTTGGCGATTTTCTCTCACAAATCTCACAATTTACTCAGACGCTATGAACTGAACTGCTTCCGCATCAATGACACGATAGCTCACTTGCTCTGCTGTTTCCTCGAACAATTTTGGTCTAGAATCGAAGTACTACATGTCTGCCATCTAGTGGTATGGAATACAAATGAGATATTACACTATATTAGGAACTACAGTCTATTTAATGAAGTATGACATCTTGTCGCAATTTTGCGGCTTTGGCGCTTAGAGGGTTAACTATCAAAAAACTGTTAAGATTGCAAAGGCTAATTATTTTTCTGAACTCCTTGCTAAAAATGCTCATAGTCCAAAAATATTATTTAATACCATTAATAGTGTGTTAAATCCGATGTCTAATTTATATCCAGATCCGTCTCCTATGGCCTGTGAAAACTTTAAGTTTTTTACTGAAAAGATCGATGACATAAGGTCATGTATTGTTCCCTCCTCTCTGGACCTTCCTCAGTCCACATCAATTTCTACATATTTATCTGAATTTACTCCAGTGTCTCATAGTTACTTGGTGCAAATTATTCATAAAATGAAGCCCACCTTTTGTCCATTGGATGTTGTCCCCCCTTGGCTCTTATTAGAGACACTTGACACTATTGCTCCTAGTCTACTGTCAATAATTAATAACAGTTTAATCAGTGGAAAAGTCCCATCTTATTTTAAGCATGCCATTGCGCAGCCGCTACTCAAAAAAACAAATCTCGATCCAACAGTTTTTAAGAATTACCGTCCCATCTCTAAATTACAGTTTTTATCAAATGTTTTGGAGAAGGTTGTGTTTAATCAACTTTCCTCTTTCCTACAGGAAAATGGTAATTTTGATAAATATCAGTCTGGTTTTAGACCTCAACACAGTACAGAATCTGCATTGCTAAAAGTATTGAATGACTTGTTGTTGATCGTCGATTCTGGAAATTGTGCTGTTTTAATTTTACTAGATCTTAGCGCGGCATTCGACACTCTCGATCACGGCATTTTTACATCGCTTACAGCAAATTGGGATTCAAGGTTGTGTTTTAAGTTGGTTTGTATCCTATTTAAAGGATCGAACCTTCTCAGTAGAGACTGGCAAATATTCTTCATCTTGTGCACCGGTTTTTTATGGGGTTCCACAGGGCTCAATTTTGGGTCCTGTTCTATTTTCTTTGTACATGCTCCCTCTGTATGCTATTTTTAGGAAGCACAATGTCTCATATCACTGCTACGCAGATGATACTCAGTGTTATGTTCCCTTGCACCCAAAGGATGTCTCCAGTCTTCAGTGTCTATTTGATTGTCTGCGAGATGTTAAACAGTGGATGTCTGCCAACTTCCTCCAGTTAAATGAGTCTAAGACTGAGGTCCTACTCTTTGGCTCCCCTGCTTCTACAGAGGTTGTGGCCAGTTTAATGGGGCCTCTATCTGGTAATCTTCATTCACATATCAGAAACTTAGGCGTTACTTTTGACTCTGCTTTGACTTTTGATAAACAGATCAATGCTGTGGTTAGAAGTTGTTTTTATCAGCTAAAGAATATCGCAAAGTTGAAGTCATTCTTAACATTAAGAGACATGGAGTCTGTAATACATGCTTTTATCTCATCCAGATTAGATTACTGTAATGGATTGTACTTGGGTATTTCACAGTCCCTACTGTCACGTCTTCAACTTGTTCAAAATGCTGCCGCTAGATTGTTAACTGGAACAAGAAAGAGGGAACATATTTCACCAGTGCTGATCTCTCTTCACTGGCTCCCAGTTAAATATCGTATCCATTTTAAAACATTGCTGTTTGTATACAAAGGTTTGCATGGTCTGGCTCCGTCATATATCTCCGATCTCCTGTTTAACTGTAGTGCTTCCAGGGAACTTCAATCAACTAGTAGTCTTCAGTTGACTGTTCCAAGGACACGCCTGAAATTGAAAGGTGATCGTGCCTTTTCAGTGGCTGCCCCACAGCTTTGGAACAATTTGCCATTTTATATAAGATCTGCTCCAGCATACGCTGATTTTAAGTCTCTTCTTAAAACGTACTTATTTACTGTTGCACATGGCCTCAAGTAAGCTCAGTGGTGTAACTGAAGTGTTTTATCTGTTGTGTTTTGCTTATTCTTGTATTTTTGTATATGTTTTAATTTTTGTACAGCACTTTGGCCAACAGCTGTTGTTTTTAAATGTGCTTTATAAATAAATATGACTGACTGACTATATTTACAAATGACATGAAGTTGACCAAAGAAAACATGAAATATTTTGTGTTCATATTGTCTGCAATGAAATACAAGTCAAAGTAAATTTAGAAATCACTCCTTTCTTTTTTTATTTGCATTTTCCATACTGTCCCAACTTTTTTCTGATTTGGGGTTGTAGAATAAACATTTTGTGTTCATATTGTCTGCAATGAAATACAAGTCAAAGTAAATTTAGAAATCACTCCTTTCTTTTTTTATTTGCATTTTCCATACTGTCCCAACTTTTTCTGATTTGGGGTTGTAGAATAAACAATGTTAACATCCCTTTTTGTGGATGCTAAAATACTTGGCATTAGTCTTCGTTGAAAGAGTGGGGCTTCAGGACAGGTTAGAAAATCTCTGTGCTAATGTATAGGAATACACTTACACCTAACATAGATCTGGGACAGGATCCTGGAGTTTCTTGAGACAGCATCATTCTCCTTGCTCATTGAGAACCAGAGGTGCAGCTCCACTCTGAATTTGTGTTTGAGGAACTGGTACCATGACTGCAAACATAGAATATCTAATGATCAGAAGTAATTTCTGTTTTTATACATTTTTATAATCAGAGGTTTTCCTTTTGATCTGATCTGTTTTTATTCTCTGAGATCTTACATTTTATGTGAAAAGACCTTACAAGTGTAAGTCTGTAAAGTAACTTACGTAGCCATTTCCTTCCAGATTCATAAGGAAAGGAATATTTCACAAGAAAAAAAATCTACACATATTTTGCTTTGGTAAGAAGAACCTAAAAGATAAAATAAACTTTTTAAAAAAAAAGTTAGCCATAAAAAAACTAAGATGTAATCAATTTGTAAACAACATTGCTTTTATTACTTATTTGTAATTTGTTCACCCTTGCTTCACTTATGTACATTTAAAATATACAGTACTTTATAAGTTCATGAAACTGACTTACATGTGTCCTATTCTTGGAGATTTCTGATGTGTCTTTATCAGAGTCTGGTCAGAGGATTTCTGGGAAAGAAGGAACGACAAAACCAGCATGCAGTGAATTCAACCTGAATTATTATATTTACCAATGTACCTATTAAAACATAGTTAAACTTACATTTCGTTTGTTCGAAGGCTGCTGATGGCATTCTGTTCAAGAGTAACCACCTCCATCTCACTAAACTGCGTCCATTTTGTCTTGTTCTCTTTATCCCCATCCACCTCATTATATGAAGGACAGTTGAAGGCTACATTTCAGCAACACAAATAAAATGTTTAGTTTAATAAAAATATACATACATACACATACATATAAAATAATTCTGTGTCAAACAGACTGTGAGACGCATTAAAAATTCAAAGCTCATGTAAGTGTGACACGCCTCTTACATCTCATATAAAAATAAAGGCATTCAGAAAAGGAACATTGAATACAGGCATGAACTCACCAGACAGGGACCAGCAGCACCATCACACCATCTGGCTGTGTTTGAGGACAGTTAGTTGTTTGGACGGTCAAACATCTCTTTGACCTTAATAATGGACACAATACTTAAATTATGTTGGGTATTATATTTTGCCATAGTAACACTAAGCTTTATTTGGAATTTTTAATTATAACTAGGAAAATATAATACATACTCATATTTTTATGCTTACTTTTCTAATATTAAAGTTTCATTATGTACAAATCAAAACACATACTTGTAGTTTTGATTCGTGAAAGAGCTTTTACTGGCTTTAGGACATAAGGACACTCTCTTGTACGAGGTTCAAATTCTACAGGGTTGATTTACGCTTTCTAGATGGGTGGGACATGAAAAACATTTCACTGAAAAAGAATTATCACAATTTTTGAATGAGCAACTTAACCTCCTCGCATTTTGAAATGTGAGATTGCATTTGACACATCTTTCAAATCAATCAACATTGTTTACAATTAAAATGTTCACATGTAAAGGATCCCTGTAGTGGCTCACACAGTGACACAGCGATGACTGCCAGTAAACATGACATTTAAAAACACTGTTGTTAGATATAATGATATATCTTAAACATCTCTAATTTTTACCTTTTTAGCTTTCCCTTGATAACAGCAATTCACATAGCTTATCTGCAAAAAACAAGCATGTGAGTGCATGGGACATGATAATTAAAAATTCTACAAAAATCCAAAGAAATATAAGTGCTGAAACGCATCAAATCAATGAAATTGTTTCTGTGCGCCTGTTTGCGATTCAGTGAAGGCAGCGCATTCATTTAGAGGTGATTAAACTGACTGGAACTACAAGTGCATTCAACAGTTTGAACGCAGAGCAGCCAATCAGAATCGAGTATTCAGACAGACCAACGGCTTTGACATTAACAGCTAACATTAACTCTATAACTTGAATTACATACCGACCGACTGTATAACAGTAAATAAATGTGAATAGCACACCGCATGAAACTGTTAAATTAGTTGACTCTAACAGAGATTTTAGTTCGTAGGCCCAATTAATCTTGGTCCAGAGTAATGTTAGTCTGCAATTTCACTCTTTTAAACAACATTTTAAGCTTTTTAGACGAAGCCTACATTGAAAAGTTCAGACTTCATGATGCCTATAATTACAAATCAGCGCTATCATCGTCTGATGAGGAAATTAACGGCCGCGTCCAAGTTTAAAAAAACACAAACATTAACGATTAAGCTTAATAACGATTCTAAACAACGACGGTCAAAACAAAGCTCCAAATGCCAGAAGCAATTGTTCATAAAATATGCATTTTACCTGCTTATTGTTTTATCCACATCCATGAACGGTTGCTGACAGTCGAATGAGTCCCCCCGCGCCACTGCTCCACTGTGTATGCTTGAGGAGAGGGTATACTTCCGCCGCGCGGGATTTCCTCTAGTTCGAATATTTAAAATCTTCACGGTTATCATAAATGCCGTTTACTTCAACAAAGAATGTATGATGATATGATACTTAAGTAACATTTTCAATTATCTTAATATTTTTGTTAAAAAAAAGAAAAATTCTGTATTTTTATTTATTACAGTGAATTTATTTCCAGCAAATCAGTATTTTTGGTAGATTTAATAAATGTAATCACTCCACTGTTTACTTTCAATTTATACAAAAAGTTTTTTTTTTTTTTTTTTTCAAATTCAGGGTAAAGTTTTCAAATTGAGCAGCTGCACATCGGTTCAAAAGATGAGCCAAATGCGTTTCGAGCCTTCAGTTAAGAAAATAATTATATTTAAACTTAATGAAGCTAACGACAAATTCATATTACACCATAAATTTACATAAATCCTAATTAAACATACTAATAATTGATGTCAATGATGTCAATATGACATCAATTGGACGTTTAAAACTTGACGTTGATTTGATGTAAACTGAACGTCAAACATATTGGCCTACATATATATTAAACCAATTTCAGTGTGGGATAACTTCCTATTTTAACCCAATTAACCACCGGAAGAAATTGCCGTCCAAGCTGAATTTAAAATGATGCTATATAGCATCTTGATCAAACCTTGACTAATATTTGACGTCAAATTGACATCAAGGTGCCCACTGGGCTGAAGACTGTTACACAGGTGTGTTTGATTAGGGTTGCAGCTGAACTCTGCAGGACTGAGCCACCACCAGGTTAGAGGTTTCAGTAACATTAAAATCAGTTATACAAGCAAGGTAAATAATTAAAAGAATAAAGTACAAACAAACATTGAAATTTTCACTGTGAGTGAGAATATTTTTTTAATCTCCAATAGGCTATTCACTTTCCAACCTCCATTTTACACTGACAATCCTGTGAAACTTCAGCTTGTGAGCATTTATACTCATGGGCACAACCATTGAGGGAGATGCAAGCGACCAGGAATTACATTCATCAAATAACAATCTCAGGTTTATAAACTTTTTGTACATGCATTAATCCACAAATTATTGAACAGACATTTATGCATAGTTCCAGTAATTACATTTTAAAACAAATCCATTTTACCATCTTAATATTAATCAAGGGTTTTAAAAACCACGATGCTTTAGTCAAATAAATGCACATCAATGCCTTGCAACCACTGTATTTGGTCTGTATCCACAGTGTAACCCATTAAGATTCAGCAAAGTTCAGAATTAAATTAATGCTACTCACCCATTTTCAGCAACAGCGAAGCATCTGAGAAAGCAATTCTTAAACCTCAGATTCACAGATCGTTTGTGAATAAAAATAAGATTCAAATACATTCAAAATGTGGCAGCATCGAGTCTTAACAGGGAAAAGCAAAAAGATACTATAGTGATGAACTATAATGCAAATATGGAAATTTATACATTCAGAATACTTATTACAACTGAACAATTACTTTCCTCTGAAGCGGTTTCTCTTGGCTCAGCTCTTAATATCCGGGTCACACAGGCAAACTGTGCTCAATAATAAGAATTTATTCAAACTCAAGATGCACCATTACCATTAAAACACAAATAAGCAAGATAAATTAACTTCAAGATAAAATACAACAGAAAAATAAACAGCATTTTTTTATATAAAAAATTTTTTTTAAATTAAATTTAAATATTCAGCAGGTAATTCACTCTCCAACTACTATTTCAGTCTGACAGTTCCGCGCAAGCTCAGCTGGTGGACATTTATACTCATGGCCACAACCATTGACAGGGCAAACAACCAGGAATTAAATTCACCAAACAACCACATCTAGACGCCCAAACCCAAGCTGATAAGATTTTGTACATGCTCTAATCCACAAATTATTGCTATTCAACAGTAATTTATAGGTATTTCACCATTGCACAGCCATTCAATTTTAAAACAAAAACAGTCCCCTTCACTTGGTTTCTCCCATATCCCATGATGCACCACAGCACAGACATAAAAGTTGATTACAGAAGTTTAGTGATGGCGAAGTGAAGCGTTCTGAACCAGTGAAGCTTTCAACCCAATTGTATCAGAAAAAGGTTCATGCTGTGGCCATGTTATGGTCATAAAAATGAATAACACCTTCCAAAGTGCTGTGTTCCATTACAGCTGCTGGTTTCACATCTGGTTCTACAACTGATTACTTGGTTTAATTATTGTATAAAAACAATGGCCATTGTTAAAGTCATTCCTTTGTGTCGGTGTACTGCCACTGTGATCTGTCTATGTTATCTCTGCCTCAGCCCTTAGACTGTTATTTCATGGGCAAAGTTCATTTGACCTTAATATATAAATTACACTAAAAAGAAAACAATGCTAATGCATTATAATGCATTATAATGTAAAGGAAACGGCGCTGAGGTTCACGTCGTGTGAACCAGATACTGAAGCAGTCACGTGGTTTTCAGGCGAATGAAGCTTTGGACATCATAGATCACGTGCTTTTGGCAAAACAAATCAAGCTCCGATACAGCACTTCAATGTGAAATGTGTGGGGTTTTTTTGATACAAGCTTCGGTGTTCAACATAACATCACTACAGGAGTCCCTCTGGTTTCTCTCTCTCTATCACACTTCTTGCGATGTTCTTCAATTGTGAGTCACTTTGTGTAAAAGCATCTGCTCAGTGAATAAATATAATTAGTGCATTTAGTGTAGAATGTTTCATTATACGCAGGAAAGTTGAGGAAAATTAAACAGGTGTGCTAAAACGAATTTGTCTTAAAATACAGTATTCTAGACATGGGAAGTGACTGTGGAGAATTGCTTCTGATTAGTAATAAAAGGATATATGCTTAAGACAGAGGTGAGTGTGCCCAAACAGAATAAAAGTAACCTAATTTTTATGCATTTGTTAAAATAATATGTGTGTTCAGTGACTTCTGACCTGTTGCTAATAAACATTCATGCATACAAAACCTTGGGAGTCATGCCTGGTCTCATTCTTGAGCTCAGGTTGGTTGAATCCGTGATAGTGGCTGCTTGGAAGGACACCTTAAGTCACACTGTAACCCTAACCTTAACCAAAATTTAACCAACTTTGGATCGGATTGCAGAGAATTGCTTGGGAACGTGAGATCATCAGTAGGTTCTTGTTGCTCAAAATACAACATAGCAAAGCCATGGTCATGGGGAAAACATGAACTGATAAAAATATTTAAAATAAGTCACTTCACAACATCTGCCAAAATATAAATGTTAATATTGTTACCGGTATTATTTATTAGGGGCCAAGCCCAGAATGGGCTGTAGGCCCTTTTGTAATTGTATGATTTTATTTTCGTCCAATGGGAGTCTATGGCAGCCCTATGAAGGGAACATAGGAAAATGATGAAATTTGGTGCACTTGTAGTCATGGCCAAGAATAGTGATCTGACGAACTTTGGGGTCTCTAGGACCAACTCTATAGCGCCACCACCAGTTCAAAAATTCAACATTAAAATGATAATAACTCCTGGACCCCTAATTCTAGAAAAATGAAACTTAGTACACCTGATTACTCTCTTCATGCTGATTACATTCAATAGCTTACATTAAGACTCTACCCATTACAGTTGCGGCCATTTTAAAAAGTACAGTATTCTTTGTTTTCGCTACTCCTCCTTCAAAATCTGTCCAATTCTTCCCAAAATTGGCTCAGATGATCTTTGGACTGAGCCACACAGAAATGACTGAACAGATTTTGTTTATTAGTATTTGTTCAAAAGTTATGATGATGTTAACTTAACAGTCGACCCAAAATTGGTTCAGAGGCTGTATCTCGGCCAAACTTTGATCAATCGAAACGAAACTTGGTTCACTTCATCAATACCATGATCTGAGGATCCATGCCAAAGTTGGGAACAGTGCCACCTATGGGTTGTGACATACCAACAATTCACATTTTCGCTTATAACTTTTGAACTGTCAGTCATAATATTTGTGTCCATGGATTCCTTGGGTCATGCCAAATCAAATGATATCAATTTTGCCAGGATTGGCTGAACCACATGTCCAACATTTTGAAATTTGTCATAAATTGCTATATCTTTTGAACCATTTGACATATCTGCACAAAAATCGGTAGGGATCATGAACATGATGTCCTTGAGGTACACCGGAAAAATGACAACAGCGCCACCTAGTGCTCCAGAGCTATAACAATTATTGCAAAAGCACTTTTGAAGCTTTTGAACTTTTGAAAATGTTGTCCAAAATGTGTAATTTTTATGTCGTTTTGTTCCCTGGATTATGCTGATTCTGAAGATGTCTCATTTGTCATTTTCCATTAATGTACCTGTCAGCCAACCTTTGTTATTTTTTTGTGACAAGACAACCTCCATTACAGAAATGGTGCCCGAACAGGGACATGAACTAAATAAATGGTTATGAATATTGTTACGTCCTGAGACGTATTTTATTTTGATTTGTTCTGTGTTTTGTGGTATGCATGCTTTTGTTGTTGTTCTCTTCTTTTTCTTTTTTTTATGTCTACTGCTGTCACTGTCGTGGAGGTGATTGGATACACCTGTTGCTGGTTTGTTACCCATTCAACTCGGCTCCACTGATTGGCTGCACTCAGGAGGAAGCAGCATAAAGCCAGCACTGTCTCAGAGCAAAGGAGAGAGAGAGAGGGTTGCAGTTTGTAACCTGTCACACAGACTTCTTTTCTCTGGCTCCAGTTAATTTTGTTTTGTTGTGGAGTGCTAACCATTGGTGCTACTGTGAATTTAGTCGTAGATTTGTATATTTGTGTAGGATTTAAGAGTTTTGTAGGGAGGTGGGTGCCTTTTTCTTTAACTGCTTTTCTCCTGGTTATCTGGGTAGTCAAGGAGTTAGGGAAGTTTAATTTTATTATTCATTTTGTTTTTGGTTTATGTATAGGTAAGTTATGTTTAAAATTGAGTTAGAAGTCTTTTGTTTGTTATGTTGGCCTTTGCCCCCTCCTGAAGTTAATGTTTCCTTTTATTTTTGTCTTATGATTTAATAAAAAAACAATAACAAGTTCTTTTGTTTGGAGTTGTGTTATTGGGGCTGGAGACAAGAGGTCCCTGTGCTTTCTCTCTCCAAAGTTTGTTACTGCTTTGCCCATTACCTCTAGACAACAAGAGGGCTAGCACGTAACAATATTTTACATTTTGTGACTGAATTTTGGAAAATGTGTGGGATGTGAATATTTGAATCCATTAACTTTTATGTCTGAAATCGTTTTGGGATTGTGAAACTCTTGAGGGAATAGATGAGTAACTGAACCTTTGTGAAAAGAAAAAAGAAAATCCCTGTGATTATCTGTGATTTTGGAGTGAAAATTTTGGCAGTTTTTTTTTAGCTAATCGTCTCTGAGATCGATTGCTTCAGTCTGTTGCACGCTGCTGAGAGGTTTGTGATTGTAGCTCCGTGTAGCTTCGCTTTTTATTGAATCTTTACCTTACTTTCACTCCTTTTTTTTTTTTTTCTAAAGTGATAACATATAATTTAATTCCCACCATATTTCAGGTGCTATCCTTCAAACTAATCTAACTAATTTGATCGTTCGCTTTTAAAACCACGAGTGCAGCTTGTTAGCCCGTTAGCTTGTCACTCGCGGTTCCATTTCCATTTCGCGCCTATTATTTATTTTTTAATTTTTCCTCGCTCCGTTTTTCACAAGCTCATCAAACAACAGTGGTAAGTGGTAAGTTAAGTTGGTGTCATTCATCAATCACGGTGAGTAATGGCTTCTTCTCCTGCTATTGTTGTTTGCACTGTCTGCCACATGTATAGTTTATCTGTCTCTGTCAGCAGCGAGGGATTCACATGTGATAAATGCAGGGAAATAGTTAGGCTGACAGAGAAGGTTTTAGAATTAGAGACACGCATCCAAACTTTAATTGAGGATAGTAAGAATGTGAGGGCTGTAGATACTGCTTTGGATGCGACTAGCTCAGGGAGTCCTGTACATTGTTCGGTTTCGGTTGAGCCCATGCAGCAGGGCAGCTGGGTGACGGTGAGGCGGCATAGTCGCGGGTCAAAACACCACTCTTCCGTTCCGATCAGAACATCAAACAGGTTCTCCCCACTCAGTGAAGCACCCACTGAGAAACCTGATGAAAGTGCTCTAGTTATTGGCGATTCTATTGTACGGAACGTGAAAATAGAGACACCAGCCACCATAGTCCATTGTTTACCAGGAGCCAGAGCGCCTGACATCTTGGCAAATTTAAAAGTGCTGGCTAATGCTAAACGTAAATTCAGTAAGATTGTTATTCACGTCGGCGCTAATGATGTTCGACTTCGCCAGTCGGAGATCACTAAAAATAATGTTAAAGAGGTGTGTGAACTTGCAAGTACGATGTCAGACACTGTAATATGCTCTGGTCCCCTCCCTGCTTTCCGGGGTGATGAGATTCATAGCAGACTGTCGTCACTTAATGGCTGGATGTCTAAGTGGTGCCCGCAAAATAACATAGGCTTTATAGACAATTGGATGAGTTTTTGGGGCAGACCTGACCTGTTGAAAAGAGATGGTGTTCATCCCTCCTGGGGTGGTGCCGCTCTTCTCTCTAGAAATATGGCACATAGTCTTAGAGTTTGTATTTGACTAACTGGAGCCCAGGTCAGGAAGCAGACAGACTGGCTAAACCGATCGTCTGCTAGCCGCCTCACGTCACAGAAATCAGTTAACTCTCAGCACATAGAAACTTTTTCACCTAGATATCACTCTATAGAGACTGTGTCAGTTCCCCGAACTAGAAAATACAGAAAACATCCAAACCAATGTAATAGTAACAATTTAATTGATGTTCAACAAATAAAAAAACAATATAATACAGATAAAGACTTGATAAAGCTTGGCTTATTGAATATTAGATCCCTTTCTTCAAAAGCACTTTTTGTAAATGATATGTTCACTGACCATAAACTAGATGTGCTTTGTCTGACAGAAACCTGGCTAAAACAAGATGATTACATTACTTTAAACGAGTCTACACCCCAAGATTACTGTTACAAACATGAACCGCGTCCAAAAGGTAAAGGGGGAGGTGTTGCTACAATTTATAGAAATATTTTCAGTATCTCTCAAAGGTCGGGCTTCAAGTATAATTCGTTTGAAGTAATGGTGCTCCATATAACGTTATCCAAAGAAACAAGCGTTAATGATAAATCCTCTGTGATGTTTGTACTGGCTACTGTATACAGGCCACCAGGGCACCATACAGACTTTATTAAAGAATTTTCTGATTTTCTGTCGGAGTTAGTGCTGACTGCAGATAAAGTCCTAATTGTTGGTGATTTTAATATCCATGTTGATAATGAAAAAGATTCGTTGGGATCAGCATTTATAGACATTTTAAACTCTATTGGTGTTAAACAACATGTGTCAGGACCTACTCATTGTCGAAATCATACTCTAGATTTAATACTGTCACATGGAATTGATGTTAGTGGGGTTGAAATTTTGCAGCAGAGCGATGATATCTCAGATCATTATCTAGTCTCCTGTATATTCCATATAGCTAAAGCTGTAAAGCCAACTTCTTGTTACAAATATGGTAGAACCATTACCTCCACCACAAAAGATTGCTTTATAAATAATCTTCCTGACTTATCTCAGTTCCTCAGTTTATCCAATAGCTCAGAACAACTTGATGATGTAACAGGAACTATGAACTCTCTCTTTTCTAGCACTTTAGATGCGGTTGCTCCTTTACGCTTAAGGAAGATTAAGGATAAGAGTCCAACACCGTGGTATAATGAGCACACTCGCGCCCTAAAGAGAGCAGCCCGGAAAATGGAGCGCAGCTGGAGGAAAACTAAATTAGAGGTATTTCGTTTAGCTTGGCGGGAAAGTACCCTATCCTACAGAAAAGCATTAAAAACTGCTAGATCTGATTACTTTTCGTCTCTTCTAGAAGTAAACAAACATAACCCTCGGTATTTATTCAATACAGTGACTAAATTAACGAAAAATAAAGCATCAACAGGTGTTGGCATTTCCCAAGAGCATAGCAGTAATGACTTTATGAACTATTTTACTTCCAAGATCGATACTATCAGAGATAAAATTGTATCCTTGCAGCCGTCAGCTACAGTATCGCATCAGATAGCACACTATAGATCCCCTGAGGAACAATTCCGTTCATTCTCTACTGTGGGAGAGGAAGAATTGTATAAACTTGTTAAATCATCTAAACCAATAACATGTATGTTAGACCCGATTCCATCGAAACTACTAAAAGAGCTGCTTCCAGAAGTCATAGATCCTCTTTTGGCTATTATTAATTCATCATTGTCATTAGGATATGTCCCCAAAACCTTCAAATTGGCTGTTATTAAGCCTCTCATTAAAAAAACACAACTTGACCCCAAAGACCTAGTTAATTATAGACCGATCTCAAATCTCCCTTTTCTGTCAAAGATACTAGAAAAGGTAGTATCCTCACAATTATATTCCTTCCTAGAGAAAAATTATATCTGTGAGGAATTCCAGTCAGGATTTAGATCGCATCATAGTACTGAGACTGCTCTCATTAGAGTTACAAATGACCTGCTTCTATCATCTGATCGTGGTTGTATCTCTTTATTAGTTCTACTGGATCTTAGCGCTGCGTTCGACACTATCGACCACAACATTCTTTTGAATAGACTACAAAACTTTGTTGGCATTAGTGGAAGCGCCTTAGCATGGTTCAAATCATACTTATCTGACCGCCATCAGTTCGTAGCAGTGAATGAAGAGGTATCATATCGATCACAAGTACAGTATGGAGTACCTCAAGGCTCAGTACTAGGGCCGTTACTTTTCACGCTTTACATGTTACCCTTGGGAGATATTATCAGGAGACATGGTGTTAGCTTTCACTGTTATGCTGATGATACTCAGCTCTATATTTCTTCGCGGCCCGGTGAAACATACCAAATTGAGAAACTAACGGAATGCATAGTCGATATAAAAAACTGGATGACGAGTAATTTTTTACTGCTAAATTCTGAAAAAACAGAGGTGTTAGTTATCGGACCTAAAAACCCCACATGTAACAACCTAGAACATTATCTAACACTTGATGGCTGCTCTGTAAATTCTTCTTCATCAGTCAGGAACCTAGGTGTGCTGTTCGATAGCAATCTTTCATTTGAAAGCCATGTTTCTAGCATCTGTAAAACTGCGTTTTTTCATCTCAAAAACATATCTAATTTGCGACCTATGCTCTCAACGTCAAATGCAGAAATGTTAGTTCATGCGTTTATGACCTCAAGGTTAGACTATTGTAATGCTTTATTTGTAATTGCTTGATCAACAAACTACAGTTGGTCCAAAATGCAGCAGCTAGAGTCCTTACTAGAACCAGGAAATATGATCATATTAGCCCGGTCCTGTCAACACTGCACTGGCTCCCTATCAAACATCGGATAGATTTTAAAATCTTGTTAATTACTTATAAAGCCCTGAATGGTTTAGCTCCTCAGTACTTGAGCGAGCTCTTATCGCATTATAGTCCTCCACGTCCGCTGCGTTCTCAAAACTCTGGCCGTCTGATAATACCTAGAATATCAAAATCGACTGCGGGCGGCAGATCCTTTTCCTATTTAGCACCCAAACTCTGGAACAATCTACCTAACACTGTTCGGGAGGCAGACACACTCTGTCAGTTTAAATCTAGATTAAAGACCCATCTCTTTACCCTGGCGTACACGTAACACACTAATACGCTTCTATTATTCAAATCCGTTAAAGGATTGTTAGGCTGCATTAATTAGATCAACCGGAAGCGGGAACACTTCCCACAACACACGGTGTACTCGTTACATCGTAAGTAGAATGGCATCTACGCTAATATTTGTCTGTTTCTTTCCTATGATCAGATGGTGGATCAGCACCAAGAGATGATGTCTGCAGCCCTGATCATCAGCGGAGACCAGAACACCCAGATGACCCCCGGAGACCTCGATTAAAATACATTAAAACTAAAAAATATAACTAAAAATATAATAAAATACCTAACTACATAATACTACTATCGTTAGAACCTGAAACTTTTGAACTGTGGGTGTCGTCTGGTCAGAGGAGAACTGGCCCCCCGACTGAGCCTGGTTTCTCCCAAGGTTTTTTTTCTCCATTCTGTCACAGAGGGAGTTTTGGTTCCTTGCCGCTGTCGCCTCTGGCTTGCTCAGTTGGGGACACTTAATTTCTAGCGATTATCGCCGATTTGATTGCTCATATACTATTTAAACTAAACTGAACTAGACAATGACATCTCTGAATTCAATAATGAAATGCCTTTGACTGAAAATTGAATGTTTAATCTTATTATATATTACTGACACTCTGTCCTCCAATTTGATACTGTTAAGTGCTTTGACACAATCTGTATTGGTAAAAGCGCTATATAAATAAAGGTGACTTGACTTGAAAATTTAAATACTGTGGTGTTCTTGAATAACCTTTGTCAACTGAATTTTTTTTTTTACTTTGTTCTTACTGAGAAAGTGTGTGGGAACTTTAATTTGGGAAACTACAAATCTATTTATTGGTCTTATTTGTTTTTGTTTTTTTCATTTTTTGATGTTTTGAAAATGCTGTAATTGACTGTAGACTGTGCTGTTCGATAGCAATCTTTCATTTGAAAGCCATGTTTCTAGCATCTGTAAAACTGCGTTTTTTCATCTCAAAAACATATCTAAATTACGACCTATGCTCTCAACGTCAAATGCAGAAATGTTAGTTCATGCGTTTATGACCTCAAGGCTAGACTATTGTAATGCTTTATTGGGTGGTTGTTCTGCACGCTTGATCAGCAAACTACAGTTAGTCCAAAATGCAGCAGCTAGAGTCCTTACTAGAACCAGGAAATATGATCATATTAGCCCGGTTCTGTCAACACTGCACTGGCTCCCTATCAAACATCGGATAGATTTTAAAATCTTGTTAATTACTTATAAAGCCCTGAATGGTTTAGCTCCTCAGTACTTGAGCGAGCTCTTATCACATTATAGTCCTCCACGTCCGCTGCGTTCTCAAAACTCTGGCCGTTTGATAATACCTAGAATATCAAAATCGACTGCGGGCGACAGATCCTTTTCCTATTTAGCACCCAAACTCTGGAACAGTCTACCTAACACTGTTCAGGAGGCAGACACACTCTGTCAGTTTAAATCTAGATTAAAGACCTATCTCTTTACCCTGGCGTACACATAACACACTAATACGCTTCTATTATGCAAATCCGTTAAAGGATTGTTAGGCTGCATTAATTAGATCAACCGGAACCGGGAACACTTCCCCACAACACACGGTGTACTCGTTACATCGTAAGTAGAATGGCATCTACGCTAATATTTGTCTGTTTCTTTCCTATGATCAGATGGTGGATCAACACCAAGAGATGATGTCTGCAGCCCTGATCGTCAGCGGAGACCAAGACACCCAGATGACCCCCAGAGACCTCGATTAAAATACACTAAAACTAAAAAATATAACTAAAAATATAATAAAATACCTAACTACATAATACTACTATTGTTAGAACCTGAAACTTTTGAACTGTGGGTGTCGTCTGGTCAGAGGAGAACTGGCCCCCCGACTGAGCCTGGTTTCTCCCAAGGTTTTTTTTTTTCTCCATTCTGTCACAGAGGGAGTTTTGGTTCCTTGCCGCTGTCGCCTCTGGCTTGCTCAGTTTGGGGACACCTAATTTCTAGCGATTATCGCCGATTTGATTGCTCATATACTATTTAATCTAATGAATTCAATAATGAAATGCCTTTAACTGAAAATTAAATGTTTAATCTTATTATATATTACTGACACTCTGTCCTCCAATTTGATACTGTTAAGTGCTTTGACACAATCTGTATTGGTAAAAGCGCTATATAAATAAAGGTGACTTGACTTGACTTGACTGTAGAGAAGAACACTTTTTGTGTATTTTATTATTTTTTTATTTTATTTTGCCCCTGTTGCCCCAACCATATAAATAGACCTTGAATTTTCATTTTTTATTTTTTTTTCATTCCCAACTTTTCAAATACTCCCACATATTACAATACATAGCCACTTCCCTTTCCCCACCTGCCACCTATGTGGATATTTATGCCCCTGATGCCCTTAGTATTTCCACTCCAATTTGACCACCTCCTGTACAAACTCAGACCTTTTCAGGACTTCCTCCACGTGACCCAACCATGTATAAAATTTCCACTCCACACAGTTTTGCCCTTCCTGGAACCCAGGTGCGGATGCTCTCCCCTGTTCTTGGAGGCAGCACACCTTGTGCAACCTCTCACTTGGGCCCCACAACATGACAGTATGCAAATTTGTACATCTATGGATGTTACATCATCTTCAATGGCTCAGCATGATCTTCCTGGTATCCTTCCAACCCCTGGGAAGGGAATTCAACAATTTAATGCTCATGTGCAAGGTAACTGGGACAATCTGATGGAATTCATGAAAAGACAGGAGAAAACTGTAAATGAGATTACTCAGGTACTGAAGGCCTCATCTTCCCACCATGAGAACCAGATCACCGATCTTGCAGCAAAGGTGGAGACCAATAATCAACAGGTTGTCACCCTAATGACCGCAGCTAAACAACAAGAGGCAGTCGAGGCCGACCAATTGATTAAGGCTGTGCAATTGATAATCTCAAAGGAAATTCAAAAAAATGGAACAATGCTTCACCTCTGTAGTCCGGGATAAGTTGGAACAGCTACGGGTGGAGGTACAACAGGATATGAAAGCTATCCAACGCATACTTCAGGGTAGCCTTGATCATGTAACCACAAAAATTCAGCAATGTGAAACACAAATTCACAAATATCGTACTTGTGTAACTTAGCTGCAAAATGATCTCCAAGTGTTCATTGAGGAAAAGGCTGAAGAGCAAACAAAAAAATCAACTCCAGTTTCTGGTGCCCATCCAATAGAGAATGTTTCACCTTCTCTATCAATGCCTCTGGTCAAAAGTGACCACATTAAATTAACATTTCCCACATTTGATCAAATGATCCATGTTATGAAATGAAAGTTAGAAATGTGGATCTTTTATAAAGTGAATTTTACATAAAAAGCAGGGGTTTTTTTGTATAAAAACCTATATAAAAAAATTATTTTTATTTTGTTTATATACATTTTTAAAATATCATAAATCCTCCAAAAACTACACAAATGTGAAGTAAAACCATTACTAAACAGAGTAAAATTACATTTGTTTTAAAAAAAAAAAAGTTTTTTTTTTTTTTTTTTGTTACAAAATCACATTTTGTTGCCTGGGGTGCACAACCCAAAATGAAGACCACACATGGGTTAAAGAAGGAAGTGAGGGCATTTTCCTCACTGATCTGGTAAGCGTTACCACAGTCTAATCCTTTCTTGAATAAGGGTTGATGAATACACAAGGGTTTAACAGGACTACCTTAAATTGCCACAAGAAAGTTAAGAACCTAGGAAAGAATATATATTATATATTTCAACATTACATCGTTATTATAACAATGCTCTCAGCTAGAGTGAAAATTTTGTAATTACTTGTAGAATTTGAATGCACAAGTTTGTTTCTGTAGACTCTGAGCCATTACAGAAAAGTCCAGTGTCCATGTAATGCTGATCTTGCAGCAGAAACACACTGGGATGCAAGTCAAGTCAAGTCACCTTTATTTATATAGCGCTTTTACCAATACAGATTGTGTCAAAGCACTTAACAGTATCAAATTGGAGGACAGAGTGTCAGTAATATATAATAAGATTAAACATTTAATTTTCAGTTAAAGGCATTTCATTATTGAATTCAGAGATGTCATCTCAGTTTAGTTTAAATAGTATATGAGCAATCAAATCGGCGATAATCGCTAGAAATTGGGCACTGCACAATGACAGCAATACAAGCATCTCTCTCGCTCTCTCCATCCACAGCAGAGCTGCAGCCAAAACACATCCTCCTCACATCCATCCAGAGCTGTCTGCTGTGGCTGGGCCTGTTTCTCCTCAAACCAAGATTTGTTTTCTCTTTTTGTCCACATGATCAAGGCAGCTTTTAAGTACTGATAATAAAAATCATTGGGTTACAAAAACAACAGTATGTCAGACACAATCACAACTAAAGTAAAACACTTGTAATTATTGCAATACTTAAAATTATATTTGAAATATTTTAAAGGTGCACTCTGTGACTTTTTGTAAGACGTTGTAACAGAGTGAAATATCTGTCACAGTTTTGTTGTTGCAATTGGGAAATCTATGTGTGGTAATACTAAGAGGCACTAGAGGGCGCTCGTTAGACTCACCTGGATTGTATACCAGGTGAGCAATTGCCTGAAGAAGTAGTTCAGTTTGGGTAGAGGGAACACATGTTTCTTGGTGGCTACTCTGAACTGAAGGTCTTCAAAGTCCTAGTTGAGAAAACTTTGGTTTTAAGCTCAACGTGAGTATAATGAATATTGTCGTCTTCTGTTATTTATAGTGTGGGAGGAATACTTATATTTGTTTTTGGTATTTTTTTTTATTTTTTCAGAAGGACTTTTTTCTTGCTCCTTTTTCATTTCCTGATGTATTTTGGATACATGTCTGATTGAGACTGTGTTCAATTGGGTACAGTTTGGAGTGGAAAAGCTTTTTGATTTGGATTCTTTTTGGGGAGGCTCATTCAGCTAACGTTACCAGTCAGAGTTGTCAACTATAAAGTGGAGCAACATATTTCAATGCACTCAATGTTTTCTTCAGAACGAGTAACTCATTTTTTCACATGATGGATCATCGTTTCTCAGATAAGAACTTTATGACGATTTCTTTGGTGTAAGATCAAGGACTAGGTTTCGAGACTTTTTTTCTTTCTTTATCCAATATAATTAAGAACATATTCTCATTGGGTGAATAAATGTGATAGAAGAAATACTGTTTGCTGAGGTTCATATTTGTGCTTTATTTGATTTTAGTGAAAAACCCTCATATGTGACTAATCTGAAAACAAGAAAGAAAGAGAAGTTACAACGTTCATGTCTAGCTGGCTCTTATTCATCTCAATAGTGTCAGTCCTCAGACAGCTACTGGCATGAGCCCCTTTCGCACCACGTTAGTTCCAGAACTTAAAGTACTGGGACGATTTTGCACGAACTATTTCCCAGTACCATTTAAAGGGTTGCATTCGCACCGACAGTGGGTACTAAGAAATGAGGTAAGCTGGTTGACAGTGACGTCATTTGTGCGCGGCGTTCAACAACGAAAACAAAGAAGAACAACGTTAACAACAGGAGGATGGAGGACGCTGTGATTGGAGCTGTGTTTTTGTTGTGTCTTGCGGGTTTCACAATAATGGACATGAAATGTCGATGTAACTAATACGTCAAGCGATTGAAAGAACAGAAAGGAGTTCAAAATGTTCAAAAGTGCCTGCACTTCAGTGTCCGTCCATCTATCGCTGTTCTCCATTCTTGAGAAATACAAGTTGATGCGATGTTTACACAGTATGCATGTACACCGCGCTTTAAATCATGGTGGGTGAGGGCGTTTTCGTTTTCGTATCTTATCGAAAACAAACATTCTGTGATGAAGTAATCCGTATGAAACCAACACGATGTTCAGTCTGTCCCGTCTGACTCATTATCTCTAATGAGTTCACGCCCTCGTGCTGTTCATATGTAAATAGCCACGTGGTGCGTGAGCGCGTGTAAACGCCCAAAACAAAGAGCGGAGAAAGAGCGGCTACTGTTCGTTTCTGGAAGACGCGCCGAGTGAAAGCAGGATTTCCCTCGAAAGAAGAACACGATTTCATCCAGCAGAGGAGATCGATCTGATGAGTAAGTAATGTTTCTTTTTTGCGTTAGTTAACATTTCATTGTGACATAAACTTGAACAGATTTACTAACAGTTAGTTGCATTTTTCCCAAACGACAACGTGATGAATGTTACGCGCCTAAGAATGTTTAGACCATGTTTATTATTAATACTCTGTTCACAAATAGATTTTAATAGGGTGCTAAACAATAATAATTAGTTTCTCA
This sequence comes from Acrossocheilus fasciatus, assembly GCA_036784905.1. NCBI lineage: Eukaryota > Metazoa > Chordata > Actinopteri > Cypriniformes > Cyprinidae > Acrossocheilus > Acrossocheilus fasciatus. Next base: position 53,363 of record CM071956.1, read on the forward strand.
GATATAAAATATAATTTTTTATAGTACAAAGTACATCATTTTATTGTACAAAGCATGCTTGAGTCTGTGGCTTCAGAATCATATCATAGGCTACTATAAAATCATACATACTAGACTATATGACTACAAAATCTTAGTTGGGTCTTTCCCAAACTATAATTCCTGACTACAATGTTTGAAATAGTGTAAAACATTTTTAATATGAGGGGCAATTCACTGTATTTAAATTTCTTACGGCACGATGATGTTTTCATGCTCTATATAAAACAATAAAAGTAATATGAGTGCACACTGTAACATGATGAATGCTACGAGTCTAAGTATGTTTAGTACATGTTTATTATTAATAGCCTACTCTGTTCAGAAATAGATTTTAATAACGTGCTAAACAATAATAATTAGTTTCTCAGATATAAGATTTCTTTCTCTTTTTTATGGTAGTACAAAGCATGTGTGAGTCTATGGCTACAAAACATATACATACACACACATATATATATATATATATATATATATATATACAGATGCTCCTGATATTAACATGCTCACAAATGTTTTTTTGTTTGTATTTTATTGAATCAGATACCACCACCAGATGTATCCTGATGTCTCTTCAAACTGTTTTCCTCTGAGAGCGCTGTACCAACATCAGATGTTCAACTACACTGATATTCTATGTTAAAACAAGCTCCTTTTCTACTGATTATGTTTTTTTCTTCTTGAATCCATGGAAAGAAGTAGAAACACTTAAATAAAACACGTAAATATCAGGTATGATTTACTTGTTTCACTTGTTAGACAGAATCTGTTGCAGGAATGACTCAAAGTCTGTTCACATCTCTGTGGTTAGATCAGTGTGCACAATAATGTGTCTTTGACCTTCATTATGTATGTTTTGATTATACTGTGTTGTAAATAAAACACAAATAATTTAAAAAACCCTTTTTTTCAATGTCCTCACATTCTCTCTTACCTGCCTCACAGTCACAGTCACACTGATGGGCCATTAGGGCCCCATAGGGGAGGGCCCTTTGTCTCTCAGGTGAGACTCACTCAATATTCATGCCCATTGCCACTCCCTCGCATATAGACCCTCGATCACAAAACATGTCTTGAAAATTTTAAATCAATATATTGTTTTCTGTGAATGAGTAAGCAGAATGATTTTCACATAATTTTGAAGTAAATATTCTAGCCTACAAGACTGATTACTCAAAAGTCTTGCTCAGGACTATTTAGTGTGGGTTTTAAGGCCTTATTTCAGCTACATTGTTTTTCCCAAAACGTACTAACCATGCATAATATTTTTTTTCTAAAAAATGCAAACATGTAAATCCATCTTGGTCACATATTATTGTAGCACAGTTTGTGCTGAATACAAAAAAAATTACATGTTGGTCAATAGTATGTTTTAAGTAGCTGAAATAAGCACAAATATCAGGGCATGTCAAAACATCTCAAGGGCCCCAAAATGACCTCGGACCCCAGAGGGTTAAACAGGCATCAAACGGCTCAAAGCAAACCTAAAATTGCATATTGATGCATTTGCTTGGGACCAACATCAGTTTGAGGCAAAGATGATGTGAAGAATGTCTATGCTAAGCAAATGTGTCACAATTCATGTTTACAGGCTTATTAAACATTTTCGTGATTTGAAGAAAAAAAAAATTCAAATTAGAGGCCAATAATAAAACATTGCGTATGTAGTGTGTCCTAGTGCACCTTATAATATCATCTAGATAGTGTGCACCCTAGCCCAGCCAACATGTATATGTGGGCCCCACATGGTTTATGCTGGGTCTACATGAGTACCAAGTGGGCATGGTCCCAAAATGGGCATCTTATCTGGGGCCCACTTGGGTCAGCTAAGTAGGTCCCGCATGGTCAAAAACAGATGGGCTCCCTATGTGGGTCCTAGTTGGGTCACAAATGGGAAATGAGTGTGTGGGCTTGAAATACGCAACACAAATGGGGCCCATAGGGGTTTAACCAATGGGTTGGACATGGGCAAATACAATCAATCCCATATAGGCTGCCTACACTGGCCCAAGGTAAAACCCACATAGGCAACATCTATATGGGTTCAGAATGGGGAAACACATATGGGGCCCTCTTGGTCAAACCATATAAGTAAAACATGGACAAACACAATCATTCCCATATAGGCTGCCTACACTGGCCCAAGGTAGTACCCACAAAGGCAAACTCTATATGGGTTCTGAATGGGGAAACACGTACGGAGCCCTCTTTGCCAAACTATATGGGTCAGACATGGGCAAAAACAATCAGTCCCATATAGGTTGGCTACATGGGCTTAAGGTAGTACCCACATGGGTAATCTTTGTATGGGGTAGTGATGGGTCATTCATGAATGATCTGTTCATTATGTCTTTCATGTGACAAATGAATGACACTTTGAAGGTAAAGTAATTATTTATCTTCTCCATAAAGTATATTTGGCTGCATTATAATGATTTCCTAATTTGGAATATGATCAAGATTGTGTAGGTGGACGGGTTCGGGGAATTTGGCTGGTAAAAATATAATATTTAACGCCACTTAAATGATTGAAATGACTTGAATAAAGATTTGTTCATTTTGATGAACGAGATCAAAGGAAAGAGTCAGTAAGATCCAAACTACCGAAGACCACTAATATGGGCCCACTTGGGTAAGACATAAGCATTCTGGGCCCTAGGCATAAGCATTCTGGGCCCTAGGAAAAGAGGCAGAAGAGCATGGCGCTAGCAACGCCAAGATCATGGGTTCGATTCCCAGGGAAAGCAAGAGCTGATAAAATGTAAAAAAAATTGTAACTTGAATGCAATGTAAGTCGCTTTGGATAAAAGCGTCTGCTAAATGCATAAATGTAAAATGTAAATGTAAAATTCTGGAGAAGACATGAGCAAACATAATCAGTCCTATATAGGCTGACTACATGGGCCCTAGGCTGTACACAAATAGGTACAGATTGGGCAGTGTGTTTGGGATCTATGTGAGTACAGTATTGACTTTATTCTCCAGAGAAACAAGCGTGTCACCATCTTCAGAATATTGTCTTTGAACTTGTGCGGTAGCTCTGTATATTTCTATGGCATCGCTGTCTAAGTTATTTAGCTGGTAAAGTGGTTTTATGTACTGTAGAGTTAACGAAAGTTATTGTAAATTTTGTAATGTTTAAAGCAAATGTCTTGACAAATGTCAGTAGACCAGGAAGATTTTAAAACAAGCGGTTCATTTATAAATCTGTCTGATTACAGAAGATGGCGATCACAGAAGATGGCAAACACAGCACTGAAAAAGGGGCAGGGCTACATAAGGTGAAAAGGCAACTCCAGACCTGGAGGGCCGGTGTATAGCATACTTTAATTTCAACAAACACACCTGTCTCTAATTCAAAAATAATTTTGAACACTGTGATTAGCTTGTTTGGTTAGAGACAGAACTAAACTCAACAGTACATTTAGGATTGTTGGAAGAGTTCATGATCGAGTCAGGAGTTGAAGAGCCCTGAAATATACAAATTAAATTAAACCCAGTGTGCCATCAGCAATGGCCTGCAAAGCACATGCTTATCTCCATATAGTTTGTAACGAACAAAACGTTACTTGGTTTTATTTAGTTTCTTTATTCTGATTGATTCCATAGGTATTTAATACAAATGTAGTACCACTAGGTGCAGTTTGAGGGCGCTATTGCCTGGAGGTAACCGGACATATAAGCTCAAAAGCAGTAGAGTAAGTCAGTTCGTTTGGTAGAGGGAAACCTTTTGGTTGAGCTCATGCTACCTGCTTGCCCTTGTAAAGTCCGTTAGTTGAGAACTCTTGGAGTTTCTGCTCAGCTGTGAGTATGGTTAACTTCTTTACCTGAGATGTTTGTAATATATAATCACTGATGTCAGTCTGTTGCTTTTTCTTTAGAAAGGACTTTAAATGCCTGTGTCTGCACCTGTTTGTTCTTCGCACCATTTTCTTGCTTCATGTGTCATTGAGCGACTACATCTTTAATCACCGCTGCATACGAGAGGTAGCGGCTGTGACGAAGGCCCACGCAGTAGTAAAAGACGCGTGAGGTCATCCCACGCGACACGCCGAACGCCAACGACACAGAGGTTTTATAGGATCCATATCATTGCATCGCACTCAAAGTATCTTTGTGACTTTAAACATCGCCTCATCTAGTATCTCTTTTCGTACATCCTCTGTGCAGGAACGATAAGCTTTCACTTCATTGACTCAGTTAAAAGACAAAGTACACATCAGAATCAGAATCAGAATTAGCTTTATTCGCCAGGTGTGCGCAAACACACGAGGAATTTGTTGTGGTTTTAGGGTGCTCCTGGTACATACATTCATACATACACATCTGACATGAGAACAGAAAAAACATTTAAATAGTAAGGCTTAACAATGGATAATAATAATAATAAGTATGAATCTGGAACAGTAGATTTATGTACAGATTTGTGCATTATTTACTATATATACAGCTGTATAAATAAACAGATATGTATGTGTATTTACATAGTACTTGAGAAAGAGGCAATAATTAAAGATGGAGAATGAATTACAGAACACAGGTAATGATCCATGTGTTAGCTATTTAAGCTGGAGATGGCATGGGGGAAAAAACTGTTTTTATCCCTAGATGTTCTAGTGCACAGAGATCTGTAGCGTCTGCCTGAAGGGAGAAGTGCAAACAGGTTGTGTCCGGGGTGAGAGGGGTCTTTGATGATGCTACCTGCCTGTTTCTTCACTCTGGAGTTGTACAAGTCCTGAAGGCTGGGCAGGTGCACACCAATTATCTTTTCTGCTGTCCTAACAGTCCGTTGAAGTCGTCTTATATCTGATTTGCTGGCTGACCCAAACCAGACAGTTATGGAGGAGCACAGAACTGACTCAGTAACAGCTGAATAAAACTGTTTCAGCAGCTCCTGTGGCAGGTTGAACTTTTTCAGCTGACGAAGGAAGTATAACCTCTGCTGGGCCTTTTTCACAATGGAGTCAATGTGAGTGTCCCACTTCAGGTCCTGAGAGATGGTTGTGCCCAGGAACCTGAATGACTCCACTGCAGCCACGGTGCTGTTCATGATGGTGAGTGGGGGGAGAGGAGGGGGGTTTCTCCTGAAGTCCACTATCATCTCCACAGTTTTGAGCGTGTTCAGCTCCAGGTTGTTGTGACTGCACCAGACAGCCAGCTGCTCAACCTCCTGTCTGTAAGCAGACTCGTCGCCGTCCTTGATGAGGCCGATGACTGTAGTGTCGTCCGCAAACTTCAGGAGTTTGACAGAGGGGTCTTTAGAGGTGCAGTCGTTGGTGTAGAGGGAGAAGAGTAGTGGGGAGAGAACGCAGCCCTGAGGAGCTCCAGTGCTGATGGTGCGTGTGTTGGATGTGAGTTCTCCCAGCCTCACAAGCTGCTGCCTGTCTGTCAGGAAGCTGGTGATCCACTGACAGATGGAGGTGGGTACAGAGAGCTGAGTCAGTTTGTTCTGAAGGGTGTCCGGGATGATGGTGTTGAAAGCGGAGCTGAAGTCCACAAACAAGATCCTTGCATAAGTCCCTGGTTTGTCCAGATGCTGCAGGATGTAGTGCAGTCCCATATTAACTGCATCATCCACAGATCTGTTTGCTCGGTAAGCAAACTGTAGAGGGTCCAGCAAGGGTCCAGTAATGTCCTTCAGGTGGGCCAACACCAGTCTCTCAAATGACTTCATGACTACTGATGTTAAAGCAACAGGTCTGTAGTCATTAAGTCCTGTGATTTTTGGTTTCTTGGGTACAGGGATGATGGTGGAACATTTGAAGCAGGAGGGGACTTCACACAGCTCTAGAGATCTGTTGAAGATCAATGTGAAGATGGATGATAGCTGGACAGCACAGGCTTTGAGGCAGGCTGGAGAGACACCGTCTGGGCCTTTGGCTTTCCTTATCTTCTGCTTCCTGAAGACTTTGCATACATCATCTTCACAGATCTTGAGTACAGGCTGAGAAACAGTAGGGGGGAGGGAGGGTGAGGGTGTTGATGGCTGTGCTGTGAGACGGTCGGAGCGGGTGTGGGGCGTCATACCAGTCTTTTCAAACCTACAATAGAACTCGTTCAGGTCTTCAGCCAGTTGTTGATTGGCCTCAGTGCTGGGGGATGGGGTCTTGTAGTTGGTGATGGCTTTCAGGCCTTTCCATACTGATGTAGAGTCATTGCTCGAAAGCTGTTTTTTTAGCTTTCCAGAGTAGTTTAATTTTGCCACTCTTATCTCCCTATTCAGTGTGTAAATTGGTGCATGGTTTATTGTTGGTTTTTGCATCTGTGTGGGTGTGTATATATACATTTGGGGGAAGAATAAAACTAGAATTATGCCATTTATTTGTGTTGTGAAGAGTATTTTAAATCAGTGATGTCAAAAATCTGTTGAACCCCTCAGAGTAACAGCTTTAAAGAAACGAGGTGTTACAAGTTATTTCAAAATCTAAATGGTTCAAAATATCCAGAAAATGGTCATTGTGCAATATGACGAACAGGTTACAGAAGGCTAATCATCTATCAAAATAATGGGATTATAGTGGCTTTGAGATGCAGAACTCAAACCCCTAGCAACAGCTGCCTGATTCTACAGAAGTACTCCAGAATTTTATGGTCAGTTGGTTAGTAACAGATAATGAAATAGCCCAAGCGAAGAAAGATAGAATAGAAATTCATGTTTCTGATGGGAAAATCCAATGTAAATCCAGAAATTGTATTTGCAGCATGATACAGGAGTTCAGAATGAAGTGCCCTTTCATTCAGATAGCATATTGTGTTTTGTGTTGTTTTCTTTTTGGACCAACAGTACAGACTTTTCTTTTCAGTCTAGTCGGCACATGACCGACCTTCAAAGTTGAAATATGATTGAAATAATGTCAGTTGCTGTTTTAACGTTGACACAATGTTGATATAAAATCAAGATGGCGACAGGTTGCTGCTCTCTTCTCTGTTATGTGTGGTTGTGTGTTGTTTTTGGCTGGACGGCGTTTGGGGCATGATGTCATACAGTCGAGTGGAGCTTTTGCATATAAGGGACAGTATGATTGAATGTCAGCCCAAATTACATTTCTATTCCGATGACTTTGCCATCAGGCCCGTGGACGTTGTTAGCGCAGATGCTAGCGTTCCCTATTTAAGAGGTCCACGTGGGAGGAAAAGAGGCAGAAGAGCCGGCGCTTTGGTGCGGTTTAGGAAACGGAAACATCGAACACCGCTGCCGAGTATTTTACTCTCTAACGTCCGCTCGCTAACAAACAGGATGAATTGACTCTCTTGTTAAGCAATAGGAGAGACGTGGCCAATTGTTCCGTGTTATGCTTCACCGAGACCTGGTTGAATGAGAGTGTCCCGGATTCAACATTACATCAGCTGGGATTCTGCTTATTTCGAGCGGATCGTACTTCTAGTTCATTGAAGAGTAAAGGAGGAGGTGTGTGTTTTTATGTAAATCAGCGGTGGTGCACGGATACAAAGGTAATTTCAACGGTATGTTCTACCAACATGGAACTATTAACCATTAAGTGCAGACTTTTTCATCTGCCTAGAGACTTTACGTCTGTTATTTTGGTTGCTGTGTATATTCCACCCCAAGCAGCAGCTAATGAGGTAGCTCAACAGTTGGCTGCCCATATAATGCAGTTGGAAAACTCATATCCAGATTCAACAATTTTGTTTCTTGGGGACTTCAATCATGTTGATATGAGGAAGATTATGCCTAGATTAAACTAAACAGCAGATCAAAGTGATGACTAGGTTGGATAAGATCTTGGACCAATGTCATTGTGTGTTTCCTAATGCTTTTCACTCTGTGTCTTGTGCTCCATTGGGGCAATCAGACCATAATTTGATTTTTCTCATTCCTGTTTATCTATGTAAATCTAAACGTATTATACCAATTAAGAGAGTGGTCAAGGAATGGTCTGTGAAGGAAATAGACATGCTAAGGGATTGTTTAGAGGTTACTGATTGGTCTGTTTTTAAAGAGTCATGATTTGATTTGAATGAGTACACTAAGGTGGTTACCTCATATATAAGTTTTTGTGAGACAGTGTGTGTACCTTTTAAAGCTGTGACTATATATAACAATAATAAGCCATGGTTTAATAAGGAAATTAAAATATTATGGAGGGAGAAGCACAAGGTATTTAAGAGTGGGGATAAAGAGCTTTATAAAATCATTAAAGGCGACTTTGAAAAAGCTGTTAAAAAGGCTAAAGGAAATTACAAGTGTACGTTAGAAAATAAGTTGAAGATCAATGATACTTATGGTGTATGGAAAAGTTTAGAGCAGATTACAGGCTATAAGATAAAATCTCAAGTTATCTCTGACGATATTACATTGCCTGATGACCTTAATGCGTTCTATAGTCGCTTTGAAAATATAGTGGAGGGACAGGCTGGTCAGCTGATGCTGCCCTCCTGGCCCTGTACTATGAGTCCTTCTTTTAAAATAGAGGAATATGAAGTCAGGAATCTGCTGCAGAGGCAGAAAGGCAGCAGGCCCTGACTTCATATCATCTGCAACATTGAAGTGGTGTGCGTTCATCCTTGCCCCAGTATTCACTGAAATATTCAACTGGTCATTGAGAGTATGCAGAGTCCCAGCATGTTTTAAAGCAGCTGTTATAATTCCAGTGCCGAAAAAGTCGGATATTGGTTGCTTGGATGATTACAGACCAGTGGCCCTAACTTCAGTTGTTATGAAAATCTTTGAGCGATTGGTGCTTAGGTATCTAATTTCTAAAATCTGTCTGGATTCTCACCAATTCGCCTATAAGGCTAATAGGTCGGTTGATGATGCAGGCTTTGTTCACAATAAAAAATTTTTGCTTTCGCTTTTCTCAATTCCTTTACAACTTTATTACGTAAGTGTTGAAATGTCCGTCTATCATGAGCTAACCCTGATTTAAGCGCTATTTTTAAAGCATGGTCCCTCTGCCTCATTAACTTCCATAATTGTTCATTTAGCCAAGGCAAATTCTGCTTCTTTCTGGAAAAAGTGACATTTTTACTAAATTTACCCTTAATCTTATTAATTGCTACCATTAAACACTCAGAGGCAACTTCTAAATTATCAGTAGACAGAATCTCATTCCAATCTAGTTTTTTAAATTCCTCTTCAAATTCATTTTTAAGTCTTTTCGGTATAATATTTAGCACATTTTCTTTGTCTTGTTGATATAAAAACCTATGTTTTGTTAATTTTCTTACCACTAATATAAGATTATGATCTGATAGCCCTGTTAATAAATTTATTGACTTAGTTATTCTTTCTGGTTTGTTGCTAAATATTAAATCAATTTGAGTTTCAGATGATGAGGTGATTCTAGTAGGGCCCTGAATTAACTGTACTAGGTCAAAATTACTTACTATCTCCTGAAGCTTTTTCCTATTTGACTTCTCATTCCAATTTATATTAAAATCTCCAACCAAAATGAACTCTCTATTTCGATCAAAACCCTTCAAAAGACTTCTCAGATGATCATAGAACATACTATTTGATGAAGGAGGTCTGTATATGCCCAGAACAGTAAATGTCATACATGGAGATAAAACAATTGTTACAGCAATATATTCTATATCCACTAATGTATTAAATTCAATTTCCTTACAATTAATGCAGTCCTTCACGTACATAAGCAGTCCACCACCTTTCCCAAATTGTCGATCCTTTCTGAAGACTTTATATCCCGGGACCAGATATGCAGTGTTTGGTGATAATTCTGTCAGCCACGTTTCTGACAAGCATAGCAAATCAAAGTTTGAATTTATAAGTAGCTGTTCCAGTTGTTCGGTTTTTGAGGCAACACTTCTGATGTTTAAATGCCCCATAAATAAACCTTTGGGCTTTGAACGCGAATCCCATAAAAGTTTCTCATGATTTGCTGTTTTAAACAGATGAAAATCCTTTGTCTCATTATGAGCTCGTAGTTTGAAAGTACCTTGTAGTCTGTTAACTCCAAAAGGCCGTGCGTCGTCTTTATTAAAAATTAGGTCCTGGATTTTGATGAACATCACTCGCCAGAAGAAGGGTGATGGCTAAATAGCTGATTGTTCTCCGAAACAATTGAGATGGTTTTCTTCTCTCAATAGATCGCAAGTGCTTTGTTGGAAGAACCACTTTTCCATCATTTAATATAACAGAAAAAGAAGTAAATTGGCTGCATAAATCAAAGGTAGTAACAACAACTTGCATGTCTGTCCACCGATGATGTATATTTGTTTCCCAACAGCAGCGTAATGATAGAAACAAAAGGATAGCAATATAGCCAATAACAATGATTTTCTGTGTCCTCTCAGCAGTATTTTGGCTTTGATTGACTCTAGTTTTAAAATCAGAGTAATCAATTTTTAGTTTAGAATTGGCAGCGTTTACATTTCAGAGTTTTGAGAACACAGAGGACATGGAGGACTATAATGCGATTAAGAGCTCGCTCAAGTACTGAGGAGCTAAACCATTCAGGGCTTTATATGTAATTAACAAGATTTTAAAATCTATCCGATGTTTGATAGGAAGCCAGTGCAGTGTTGACAGAACCGCGCTAATATGGTCATATTTCCTGGTTCTAGTTAGGACTCTAGCTGCTGCATTTTGGACCAACTGTAGTTTGTTGATCAAGCAATTACAAATAAAGCATTACAATAGTCTAACCTTGAGGTCATAAACGCATGAACTAACATTTCTGCATTTGACGTTGAGAGCATAGGTCGCAAATTAGATATGTTTTTGAGATGAAAAAACGCAGTTTTACAGATGCTAGGAACATGGCTTTCAAATGAAAGATTGCTATCGAACAGCACACCTAGGTTCCTGACTGATGAAGAAGAATTGACAGAGCAGCCATCAAGTGTTAGATAATGTTCTAGGTTGTTACATGTGGGGTTTTTAGGTCCGATAATTAACACCTCTGTTTTTTCAGAATTTAGCAGTAAAAAATTACTTGTCATCCAGTTTTTTATATCGACTATGCATTCCATTACTTTCTCAATTTGGTGTGTTTCACCGGGTCGCGAAGAAATATAGAGCTGAGTATCATCAGCATAACAGTGAAAGCTAACACCATGTCTCCTGATAATATCTCCCAAGGGTAACATGTAAAGCGTGAAAAGTAACGGCCCTAGTACTGAGCCTTGAGGTACTCCATACTGCACTTGTTATTGATATGATACCTCTTCATTCACTGCTACGAACTGATGGTGGTCAGATAAGTATGATTTGAACCATGCTAAGGCGCTTCCACTAATGCCAACAAAGTTTTGTGGTCTATTCAAAAGAATGTTGTGGTCGATAGTGTCGAATGCACTGCTAAGATCCAGTAGAACTAATAAAGAGATACAACCACGATCAGATGATAGAAGCAGGCCATTTGTAACTCTAATGAGAGCAGTCTCAGTACTATGATACGATCTAAATCCTGACTGGAATTCCTTTTCTCTAGGAAGGAATATAATTGTGAGGATACTACCTTTTCTAGTATCTTTGACAGAAAAGGGAGATTTGAGATCGGTCTGTAATTAACTAGATCTTTGGGGTCAAGTTGTGGTTTTTTAATGAGAGGCTTAATAACAGCCAATTTGAAGGTTTTGGGGACATATCCTAATGACAATGATGAATTAATAATAGCCAAAAGAGGATCTATGACTTCTGGAAACAGATCTTTTAATAGTTTAGATGGAATCGGGTCTAACATACATGTTGTTGGTTTAGATGATTTAACAAGTTTATACAATTCTTCCTCTCCCACAGTAGAGAATGAATGAAATTGTTCCTCAGGGGATCTATAGTGCGCTATCTGATGCAATACTGTAGCTGACGGCTGCAAGGATACAATTTTATCTCTGATAGTATCGATCTTGGAAGTGAAGTAGTTCATAAAGTCATTACTGCTATGCTCTTGGGAAATGCCAACACCTGTTGATGCTTGATTTTTCATTAATTTAGTTACTGTATTGAATAAATACCGAGGATTATGTTTGTTTTCTTCTAGAAGAGACGAAAAGTAATCAGATCTAGCAGTTTTTAATGCTTTTCTGTAGGATAGGGTACTTTCCCGCCAAGCTAAACCAAATACCTCTAATTTAGTTTTCCTCCAGCTGCGGCCCATTTTCCGGGCTGCTCTCTTTAGGGCGTGGGTGTGCTCATTATACCACGGTGTTGGACTCTTATCCTTAATCTTCCTTAAGCGAAAAGGAGCAACCGCATCTAAAGTGCTAGAAAAGAGAGAGTCCATAGTTCCTGTTTCATCATCAAGTTGTTCTGAGCTATTGGATATGCTGAGGAACTGAGATAAGTCAGGAAGATTATTTATAAAGCAGTCTTTTTTGGTAGAAGTGATGGTTCTACCATATTTGTAACAAGAAGTTGGCTTTACAGCTTTATCTATATGGAATATACAGGAGACTAAATAATGATCTGAGATATCATCGCTCTGCTGCAAAATTTCAACGCCACTGACATCAATTCCATGTGACAGTATTAAATCTAGAGTATGATTTCGACAATGAGTAGGTCCTGACACGTGTTGTTTAACACCAATTGAGTTTAGAATGTCTATAAATGCTGATCCCAATGAACCTCTTTCATTATCAACATGGATATTAAAATCACCAACGATTAGGACTGTATCTGCAGTCAGTACTAACTCCGATAGAAGATCAGAAAATTATTTAATAAAGTCTGTATGGTGCCCTGGTGGCCTGTATACACTAGCCAGTACAAACATCACAGGGGATTTATCATTAACACTTGTTTTTTTGGATAACGTTAAATGAAGGACCATTACTTCGAACGAATTATACTTGAAACCCGACCTCTGAGAGATACTGAAAATATTTCTATAAATTGTAGCAACACCTCCCCCTTTACCTTTTGGACGTGGTTCATGTTTGTAACAGTAATCTTGGGGTGTAGACTCGTTTAAAGTAATGTAATCATCTTGTTTTAGCCAGGTTTCTGTCAGACAAAGCACATCTAGTTTATGGTCAGTGGTCATTTACAAAAATTGCTTTTGAAGAAAGGGATCTAATATTCAATAAGCCGAGCTTTATCATGTGTTTATCTGTATTATATCGGTTTTTTATTTGTTGAACATCAATTAAATTGTTACTATTACTTTGTGTCTGTTCCCCGAACTAGAAAATACAGAAAACATCCAAACCAGTCTCTATAGAGTGATATCTAAGTGAAGGAGTCTCTATGTGCTGAGAGTTAACTGACTTCTGTGACGTGAGGCAGCTAGCAGACGATCGGTTTAGCCAGTCTGTCTGCTTCCTGACCTGGACTCCAGTTAGTCAAGTAAAAACTCTAAGACTATGTGCCATATTTCTAGAGAGAAGAGCGGCACCACCCCAGGAGGGATGAACACCATCTCTTTTCAACAGGTCAGGTCTGCCCCAAAAATTCTTCCAATTGTCTATAAAGCCTATTTTATTTTGAGGGCTCCACTTAGACATCCAGCCATTAAGTGACGACAGTCTGCTATGAATCTCATCACCCCGGTAAGCAGGGAGCGGACCAGAGCATATTACAGTGTCTGACATCGTACTTGCAAGTTCACACACCTCTTTACGTTATCCGACGTGGATAACGATCTTACTGAATTTACGTTTAGCATTAGTCAGCACTTTTAAATTTGCCAAGATGTCAGGCGCTCTGGCTCCTGGTAAACAATGGACTATGGTGGCTGGTGTCTCTATTTTCACGTTCCGTACAATAGAAACGCCAATAACTAGAGCACTTTCATCAGGTTTCTCAGTGCGTGCTTCACTGAGTGGGGAGAACCTGTTTGATGTTCTGATCGGAACGGAAGAGTGGTGTTTTGACCCGCGACTAGGCCACCTCACTGTCACCCAGCTGCCCTGCTGCACGGGCTCAACCGAAACCAAACAATGTACAGGACTCCCTGAACTAGTCGCATCCAAAGCATTATCTACAGCCCTCACATTCTTACTATCCTCAACTAAAGTTTGGATGTGTGTCTCTAGTTCTAAAACCTTCTCTGTCAGCCTAACTATTTCCCTGCATTTATCACATGTGAATCCCTCACTGCTGACAGAGACAGAAACTATACATGTGGCAAACAACAATAGCAGGAGAAGATGCCATTACTCACCGTGATTGATGAATGTTACCAACTTAACTTACCACTTACCACTGTTGTTTGATGAGCTCGTGAAAAACGGAGCGAGGAAAAAATAAAATAATAATAGGCGCGAATAGAAATGCAAATGGAACCGGTTTTTAAAGGCGAATGATCAAATTAGTTAGATTAGTTTGAAAGATAACACCAGAAATATGGTGGGAATTAAGTTATATATTATCACTTTAGACAAAAGGGATTGAAAGTAAGGTAGAGATTTAATAAAAAGCGAAGGTACACGGAGCTGCAAACACAAACCTCTCAGCAGCACAACAGGCTGAAGCAATCCCATTAATACAATGCATAATTATGATTCTGGATTAAAAGTGTTATGTTTCACTACAAATATTATCAGAAATATATGGGGACACATATACAGTGCCTTGCGGGGAAAAAAAATCACATTTTGTTATGCTGCTGCCTTATGTTAAACTGCTTTAAATTACTTTTTTTCCACATCAATCTACACTCCATACACCATACTGACAAAGCAAAAACAGAATTGTCACAACTTCGTAAATGTATTAAAAATAAAAAACTGAAATAAGTATTCATACCCTTAACAAAATATTTAGCTGAAGAACCTTTATAGTCAAGCTTTTTTTTTTTTTGTTTGATGCGACAAGCTTTGCTCAACAGCATTTGGCAATTATCTGCCATCCTACTTATCTCTTCACCTCTCATGCTCTGTCAGGTTGGATGGGGCAGATGCACATTTTCAGGTTTCTCCAGAAATATTAGCTTTTTTACATATCAAAATTGCCTTGGCAGAAAAAAAGGTTTGGAAACACTGATTTAATCATTCAGACCATTTTTTTTTTTTTTTTTTTTTTTTTTATTCATTCAAGATTAAACATTTTAAATGGACTGCAGCCATTAACATTTTGTCAGAACTTTTGTCAGAACTTTTGTCTGTTCAGAATCGTGATGTCTGAAACTAAAAAAATTGGAATTCTCTATGCATCCAGAATCATGCAGCTCTAACTTATGTCATCATTTACTCACCCTCAAATTGCTCCAAACCTGTATGAATTTCATTATTCTGCTCAATACAAAAGATATTTTGAAAACGGTTGTTGGGGTACCATGGACTTCATATTATTTTTTTCATACTGTGGAGGTCAATGGTGCCTCACAAAAAAAAAAATTTTGTTTGTGCATTATTTTGTCGATCTATTCCGTCCATGTCAGAAAATCAGAACATGAGAAACTACCTACCAGAAAAATATCTAAAATGCATATGCATATATTATAAGCTGATTTTATGATTACAAATTGAAATCAGAATTGTCTGAATAAATAAACAGTAATTCTCTATTAATTTGCCCTTCCAGTGATATTCCAATACATTGACTATTCCAATTTAATTTTTTTCTTATCCTTAGTATAAGTTATTTCATATGGTATTTTAACGTGTATAGCATAATATTTCACATTTACTAAACGCATCCTAAAAAAGTTTAATGGCATAAACACTTTGGTTTTTACTCTGTTGTTTTCCGTACTGAAGGGGAGGGCAGCATCCTCATACATCATCTTCCTGAAAAATTTAAAAATGTCCTTTCTTTTTTTTTTAAATCATTTTAGTATAACCATGATTCAGCGAAGCACAAAAGTGCTAATTTAATGTTATTTTGTATAGCTGTATATCTAAAATATATATATTGTATATCTGCACTGATGTCAAAGGTCAACCGGCAAGAAGCTGAGGGGGAACTCTAAAAATTGGTACAAGAGACAGAGGAGGACTGAGGGCGTCTAGAATGCACAAATGTCTGTCTGCAGTGTAAGCAGTACTGAAAAATGTATAGTTGCTGCTGCTGCTTCTAACTGTCCCCAGTTTTTTTTTCTTGTGCAAATGTTCAAAGCTTTCAGTAAACACTGGTTCAAATACAGGTTCAAAATGTGTTTTAACTTTAACAGTTACATTAGTTTTAACAATTAGGTATCAGAATATAGCATAATATGATGGGTAGTTTCAATAAATTTGAAATTTTAAGCATATTGTCTTGTTGGGCCCACCCTAACTCCCAAAAAGGTTTTGCATATGATCTCTTGTTGGGCCCCACTGAAAACCCAGGGAAATCCTGCATAAAACCCACATGGGTAAGCTGCATAGGGCCAACATGGAACCCGTGGACAAACCCACTTACAACCCATATTTCAGCCCATGTAGTAACCTTGTAGTATCCACATAAAAAATAAAGCTGGGGCCAAGATGGGTCTTGCGCATGTTGCCCAGTTGGGGCCTACCTGTTGGCAAGAACAATCCCACATGAAATCCATGTGGGCAATTAGCATTGGGCCATTATGGAACCCACGGACAATCCCATTTTGGGCCCACTTTTTCAGCCCATGTAAAACCCACATGGGCCCCACACACAAATGTTGGCTGGGTCAGTCTCAAAGAATACAAGTGAGCTGCTATTAAGGAACAGGACAGGAGCACTTCCAGCTTGATGAAAAAGCACTGTATACATAAAAAATAAAATTAAAATAAAACCTCCTACAAAAACAAGTTAAGAAAATGCAAAAATCTGCTGAACCAGCTTGTCAACTTTTGACTTTTTTTTTTTTTTTACAGTGAGGGGTCCAGCTCACCTGGAAGACAGTATTAAACATTAGGGTTAAATATGAACCACAAAACTCAAACGAAATGCATGAAAGAGCAAAATTACAGGTATTTAAAAGGAAACCTGTTCAAGGTGAATTTGTGAGACAGAAGAGGGCATCAGTGTCTGGTTGAATTCAGCTCAAATGACAGAAGAAACTGAAGTAATATTCTCCACATTTGAGTGTGAGAGTATGCATGCATGTTTGTCTGTATGCATGTATGAATTTTTTTTTTTAAAGCTATTACAAAAAGCAAACAAACTTGTTTCGTCTGGAAGAAAGTGAAGTTGTGTTCTCTGGTAGAATCAAGGTCTCAGTCCAGCCAAAGATGAGCCGACAGCAGCTGTCTCCTGATATCGGTGTCTGATATCGGAGCTCAGCAGCCGTGGATTTTCACCTGCAAGTGACTGACTCTACCACTACCTAGCATTGACTGCAATAGAGGATCATATTCTCCACCAAAAAGCTTTCTGGGGAACATGGTTTGACCCAGTAAAGACAACAATATATACGGTGCTGTGGATATTAAGAATCACAGAAGGACAGTACCTCACAGGAATAAAACAAACAATTAAAAGCTGCATTTCTAACTGATGTTTCTAGAGGTGCAACAGGAACGCTGTGAGCTGCTTGTGAAAATCAGAGCCATCTGTGAACTGAAGTGAGTCCTTTACATTTTAAAGATGAAAAATAATGAGCAGCAAAAGGACATTTAAGCATGGTTTAAATTTAATTATATGCAGACATGTGGAGTGC
Organism: Acrossocheilus fasciatus; assembly: GCA_036784905.1. Taxonomy (NCBI): domain Eukaryota; kingdom Metazoa; phylum Chordata; class Actinopteri; order Cypriniformes; family Cyprinidae; genus Acrossocheilus; species Acrossocheilus fasciatus. The sequence goes on from CM071956.1 coordinate 70,888, forward strand.
ATCAATTCAAAACTCAAACACACAGTCACAAGAGTTAAATTAACATTAACAAGCAGTTATCAATGGAGCCATGAATGAACCCTGAAACTTTTTAATCCGCACATTGCGAGACAGATCTTGAACTTTTCTTGTCACTAGGTTTGGGGCGCCCCTTCTATCTGATATCTGAGCTTAGAGGCATTGTATCTAAATTGCGACCTATGCTCTCAACGTCAAATGCAGAAATGTTAGTTCATGCGTTTATGACCTCAAGGTTAGACTATTGTAATGCTTTATTGGGTGGTTGTTCTGCACGCTTCATCAGCAAACTACAGTTGGTCCAAAATGCAGCAGCTAGAGTCCTTACTAGAACCAGGAAATATGACCATATTAGCCCGGTTCTGTCAACACTGCACTAGCTCACTATCAAACATTGTATAGATTTTAAAATCTTGTTAATTACTTATAAAGCCCTGAATGGTTTAGCTCAGTACTTGAGCGAGCTCTTATCGCATTATAGTCCTCCACGTCCGCTGCGTTCTCAAAACTCTGGCCGTTTGATAATACCTAGAATATCAAAATCGACTGCGGGCGGCAGATCCTTTTCCTATTTAGCACCCAAACTCTGGAACAATCTACCTAACACTGTTCGGGAGGCAGACACACTCTGTCAGTTTAAATCTAGATTAACCCTCTGGGGTCCGAGGTCATTTTGGGGCCCTTGAGATGTTTTGACATGCCCTGATATTTGTGCTTTTTTCAGCTACTTAAAACATACTATTGACCAACATGTAATTTTTTTTGTATTCAGCACAAACTGTGCTACAATAATATGTGACCAAGATGGATGTACATGTTTGCATTTTTTAGAAAAAAATATTATGCATGGTTAGTACGTTTTGGGAAAAAAATGTAGCTGAAATAAGGCCTTAAAACCCACACTAAATAGTCCTGAATAAGACTTTTGAGTAATCAGTCTTGTAGGCTAGAATATTTACTTCAAAATTATGTGAAAATCATTCTGCTTACTCATTCACAGAAAACAATATATTGATTTAAAATTTTCAAGACATGTTTTGTGATCGAGGGTCTATATGCGAGGGAGTGGTAATGGCCATGAATATTAAGTGAGTCTCACCTGAGAGACAAAGGGCCCTCCCCTATGGGCCTCTAATGGCCCATCAGTGTGACTGTGACTGTGAGGCAGGTAAGAGAGAATGAGAGGACATTGAAAAAAAGTTTTTTTTAAATTATTTGTGTTTTATTTACAACACAGTATAATCAAAACATACATAATGAAGGTCAAAGACACATTATTGTGCACACTGATCTAACCACAGAGATGTGAACAGACAACAGATTCTGTTCAAGTGAAACAAGTAAATCATACCTGATATTTACGTGTTTTATTTAAGTGTTTCTACTTCTTTCCATGGATTCAAGAAGAAAAAACATAATCAGTAGAAAAGGAGCTTGTTTTAACATAGAATATCAGTGTAGTTGAACATCTGATGTTGGTACAGCGCTCTCAGAGGAAAACAGTTTGAAGAGACATCAGGATTCATCTGGTGCTGGTATCTGATTCAATAAAATACAAACAAAAAAACATTTGTGAGCATGTTAATATCAGGAAAATCTGTATATATATATATATATATATATATATATATATATATATATATAGGTTTTGTAGCCATCGACTCACACATGCTTTGTACTATCATAAAAAAGAGAAAGAAATCTTATATCTGAGAAACTAATTATTATTGTTTAGCACGTTATTAAAATCTATTTCTGAACAGAGTAGGCTATTAATAATAAACATGTACTAAACATACTTAGACTCGTAGCATTCATCATGTTACAGTGTACACTCATATTATTTTTATTGTTTTATATAGAGCATGAAAACATCATCGCGCCGTAAGAAATTTAAATACAATGAATTGCCCATCATATTCAAAATGTTTTACACGATTTCAAACATTGTAGTCAGGAATTATAGTTTGGGAAAAACCCAACTAAGATTTTGTAGTCATATAGTCTAGTATGTATGATTTTATAGTAGTCTATGACATGACTCTCATAACACAGACTCAAGCATGCTTTGTACAATAAAAGGATGTTCTTTGTACTATAAAAAATGATATTTTATATCTGAGAAACAAATTATTATTGTTTAGCACGCTATTAAAATATATTTGTGAACAGAGTATTAATAATAAACATGGTCTAAACATTCTTAGACGCGTAGCATTCATCATGTTGTTGTTTGGGAAAAACCCAACTAACTGTTTAAATCTGTTCAAGTTTATGACACAATAACACGGTAACTAATGCAAAAAAGAAACATAACTTACTCATCAGATCGATCTCCTCTTCTGGATGAAATCGTGTTCTTCTTTCGAGGGAAATCCTTTATTTACTCAGCGTGACCAGTAACAGTAGCCGCGATGAGGACCTCCACTCTTTGTTTTGGGCGTTTACACGCGCTCACGCACCACGTGGCTATTTACATATGAACAGCGCGAGGAGCGCGTGGGCGTGAACTCATTAGAGATAATGAGTCAGACGGGAAAGATTGAACATCGTGTTGGTTTCATACGGATTACTTCATCACAGAATGTTTGTTTTCGATAGGACTTGCTTCATTTCGAAGTAGACACTTCAGGCTTTCTATAGATATAACTCCCATGTCTCTGTGTTGAGTAGTCGCTGAGTTACAGTTCATTTTAGTGACGCGTTTCTCAAAACAGTTTGCGGAGACGGAGAAGACAGAGATCACACCCTGTTTATTTTCTTATTTCTCCAAAAGCACAAAGTTGTGTTGTTATTGTGAGTGTACTCAAAGAAAAGTAGACACTTAACAGTTTCGATTGATGTATAACACTTATTTGTGTGACCAAAATCAACAGAGTATTTTTAGTGTCTTTTGCACTGATCTTAAAAAAAACGAGTTGGTCTCGCCGGCGATACAGCCGACCCCAGAGAGTTAAAGACCCATCTCTTTATCCTGGCGTACACATAACACACTAATACGCTTCTATTATTCAAATCCGTTAAAGGATTGTTAGGCTGCATTAATTAGATCAACCGAAACCGGGAACACTTCCCATAACACACGATGTACTCGTTACATCGTAAGTAGAATGGCATCTATGCTAATATTTGTCTGTTTCTTTCCTATGATCAGATGGTGGATCAGCACCAAGAGATGATGTCTACAGCCCTGATCGTCAGCGGAGACCAGGACACCCAGATGACCCCCAGAGACCTCGATTAAAATACATTAAAACTAAAAAAAAATAACTAAAAATATAATAAAATACCTAATTACATAATACTACTATTGTTAGAACTTGAAACTTTTGAACTGTGGGTTTCGTCTGGTCAGAGGAAAACTGGCCCCCCGACTGAGCCTGGTTTATCCCAAGGTTTTTTTCTCCATTCTGTCTCAAAGGGAGTTTTGGTTCCTTGCCACTGTCGCCTCTGGCTTGCTCAGTTGGGGACACCTGATTTCTAGCGATTATCGCTGATTTGATTGCACAGATACTATTTAAACTAAATTGAGCTAGACAATGACATCTCTGAATTCAATAATGAAATGCCTTTAACTGAAAATTGAAAATTGAGTGTTTAATCTTATCATTATATATTACTGACACTCTGTCCTCCAATTTGATACTGTTAAGTGCTTTGACACAATCTGTATTGGTAAAAGCGCTATATAAATAAAGGTGACTTGACTTGACTTGTACATGGCTGTGGGGATGAGTAGTTTTGTGGTGCTTGGAATTCTTTATAATTAATTAAAAACAAATTCTGCCACATTGATGGCTCAAGAAGGTGTAATTGTTCAAAAAACACATTGTTTCATTTAAAAAAAAAATATATATATATAAAATTGTAACCAAGTGTTTTTCAAGTGTAATATTTCTGTAAATGCTAGGGACAGAAAAATTGACATTTCCATAGAATGACCCCTATATATATATTAGGCTATTTTATATAAATTTGTGGCTATGTTACAGCTCTCCTTTGAAGCTCTTGTGCTTTTCTCCTTTTCCATCTCTCCTATTCTGCTCACAGGTGATTGTAGGCGAGTTTTGTTCCCAATTTTGTTGCAGTTTACTAATTTTTGTAAAATAACTTGTTTTTGCTTTTCAAATAAAAGAGTGGTTTCAGTTTAATATGTTGCAGGCGCATTTATTGGTAATAAATAATTGATACTGAATAATATTGATGATAATAAAATCATGATAATAATCATCCAAAAATATTGGGCTTGTTTTGGGCCTGTTTTTGAAGCTGCGGTTGCTTATTTGTCTCACGAGAGTTGTCAACTGTGATGGATGAAGATCTCTGAATAAACGGCTGAATTTGGGTCTGTTCCTCACAGTCGTATCAATTCAGAAGACTTGAATTACAGCGCACAAATAAAATTGATTCCTTTTGTAATTGTGTATTACGTTTTTAGTGTGTTTTATTGTTCTATTGTCAGTCACAGCATGTTGGAGAAACGGCAAACAAAAATATTTCATAAAAATGGTTGAATAATTACAGAAATGTTATTAATTTTAAGGGTTAGTCTTGTTGAACATTTTATTCTTCGAAAGGAGTTGACAGCAGAAATCACACAGAACAAACTGAAATTGTATTATTTCATATTAACTAAATGAGTAAACTTAATTTAATAAATGCACTTGAAAACATTGCCTTGGTATGACAACAAAAATAATAAAAATGTTAATGCCACAATTGCAATATTCATAAGGATTTATGTTGTCAATAAGCTATTTCACTATATGCAAACATAATAACCAGTACGTTTAATTGTAGAACCCCATTTTACAATAGATACAAATTCTCATGAGATCATGTTGCTAAACTTTAATACTCACTTTAGTTTATCAAGGTATGTTCACAAAATGAGCTTCTTTTCCAGAAAACTATTACTAAAATAACTTCCCATGATAGATAATTAAATTAGCAGACATACTCACTGTAGAAGAATCTTGTTGGCTCTCTGCTGGTGAAGAAAAAATAAAGCCTCAGTCTGGTTTGACTGCTGCTGGGATGGATAGGTGGATCCCTCTCCTCTGCTCCTGCTATTGGAGCAAATGCCGCTCAGGACCTTTGTGATTGGTTTAAAACGCAAGGTATCCAATGGGCCACAAATATAGAGAAATGACAGATAGTATAAGGATTTACTGTATATAATGAGAATTGAGCATTTCACCTATAAGTGAAATGTGTGCTTCCACTGTTTCCAAATGGCTCAGGAGGATATGTTGCAGCACAGTCCCAAATGAAACGTCCCCATCTGACTAAAAGGGAACCATAAGGGAACGTTCTGTTAACATCCCAAAAGTCCTCTTTTTAATGTTGCTATGTGACCACAGAATAACCAATATAGAACGTCCTCCTAATGTCATATTGGGAACGTTATTATAGGACTAAAAGAGGACCATATGGGAACACCTTTATTTATATAGCGCTTTTTACCAATAAACATTCTGTTTAGGTCCCAAATGTCCTCTGTGTGCTATGTGACCATAGAATAACCAATACAGAACATCCTCTAAAGTCATATTTGGAACATTATTATATACTAAAATATGACCATATAGGAACGTTCTGTTAACGTCCCAAATGTCCTCTTTGTAACGTTGTTATGTGACCATAGAATAACCAATATACTGTAGAACGTCCTGCAAAAGTCATATTTGGAACATTATACTAAAAGAGTGGTCCTCTTTTAGTATATGGGTCATTCCTGTTATACAGTGACTTTTCTGTCTCTATGATTTACTTATATTTTCTCTAAAATAGTCACATGTTGATAAGAAAGTGTTTAAATTATACATATTAGGTCTACTTTATCACTTAAACAGAGATAATTAACGTTCTGTTAAAGTCCCAAATGTCCTCTTTGTAACGTTGCTATGTGACCATAGAATAATACAGAACGTCCTCCAAAAGTCATATCTGGAATATTATAACATGACTAAAAGAGGACCCTATGGGAACGTTCTGTTAGCATCCCAAATGTCCTCTTTGTAACGTTCGTATGTGACCAAAAAAATAACCAATATAGAACGTCCTCCTAATGTCATATTGGGAACGTTATTATATGACTAAAAGAGGACCATGTGAGAACATTCTGATAACGTCCCAAATGTCCTCTTTGTGACATCGTTATGTGACCAAAAAATAACCAAAATGGAACTCCTAAAGTCATATCTGGAACGTTATTATTTGACTAATAGAGGACCATATGGGAACGTTCTGTTAACGTCCCAAATGTCCTCTTTGTAACGTTCTTATGTGTCCAAAAAAATAACCAATATAGAACGTCCTCCTAATGTCATATTGGGAACGTTATTATATGACTAAAAGAGGACCATATGGGAACATTCTGTTTAGGTCCCAAATGTCCTCTGTGTGCTATGTGACCATAGAATAACCAATACAGAACGTCCTCTAAAGTCATATTTGGAACATTATTATATACTAAAACATGACCATATGGGAACGTTCTGTTAATGTCCCAAATGTCCTCTTTGTAACGTTGTTATGTGACCATAGAATAACCAATATACTGTAGAACGTCCTGCAAAAGTCATATTTGGAACATTATACTAAAAGAGTGGTCCTCTTTTAGTATATGGGTCATTCCTGTTATACAGTGACTTTTCTGTCTCTATGATTTACTTACTCATATTTTCTCTAAAATAGTCACATGTTGATAAGAAATTGTTTAAATTATACATATTAGGTCTACTTTATCACTTAAACAGAGATAATTAACGTTCTGTTAAAGTCCCAAATGTCCTCTTTGTAACGTTGCTATGTGACCAAAAAAATAACCAATATAGAACGTCCTCCTAATGTCATATTGGGAATGTTATTATATGACTAAAAGAGGACCCTATGGGAACGTTCTGTTAGCATCCCAAATGTCCTCTTTGTAACGTTCGTATGTGACCAAAAAAATAACCAATATAGAACGTCCTCCTAATGTCATATTGGGAATGTTATTATATGACTAAAAGAGGACCATGTGAGAACATTCTGATAACATCCCAAATGTCCTCTTTGTGACATCGTTATGTGACCAAAAAATAACCAAAATAGAACGTTCCCCTTAAGTCACGTAAGTAACATTGAGCACCAGCACTTTCATAACCAAAATAGGACGTTTTAGGAACATCCCTAATGTTCTGTAGAGGTTCGGGACTTTCGTCACCTTTAGGGAACTTTTAGGGAATGTTGCGCAAGGTTGAGAGAACGTCCCCTCCTACATGGGGGGTTAGGAGAGGCAAAGAAAATTCAACAAGTAAGCTATCCCTAGCATATATATGTAGATGCAGAGAAACCAAGAGTCAGCTTCAGAAACCCTCCTCCTCCACCACAGACTGACACCAGACATTAAGTGAAAATTCTCTGGCCTATACTGGAGCGTCTTCTCAGAAGGGAAAGAGACATAAGTGAGAATCTGAAAAGAAAGAGAGAGATAACAAAAGATATCAGAAAGATCAAAAGGATGTTGTTCATTAATTTAGGTGACCAGTTGGCATGTAAAAAACCCCACATTGTTATAAATTTCACTCTGCAAAATACAAAAAAGTGTTGCTATATAACTTTATTGTAAATTTGTGCTAAGTGCCCAAATATAAGACACTGAGGGAGGGCTGCTGGACCTGCTGCACATTTATAATGCAAGGCTTTCTCAGACTAGTTGAATAGTCGTTCAGACAAACCACAGGTCCTGAAAATGACTAGTTTTGCACATTTCTATGAGATTGATTGGTTGCTTGACTTTCATGATGGCTTATAATGATGACTTTTGAAATGCCTACAGTGCATGTAAATCACAGTATTCATAATGATGTCACAGCGGTTATAATAATTAACTTAGCAGAAAGTTCTGTGTCTTGTGTATGTTTTACCTCTGAAGAGATGGTAATGCTGTTCTCCATAATGTTAGGGTTAGGGTTAGGTGTCTTAGCTGGTTCTGAGACTCGCTAACCTTGTTAATAGTATTAACATTAACCAGACTTAAACCAACACTGTTTTTTACCCAAACATCAGAATCAACAAAATCGATAATGTGTACTGTATATACCTTTTGGGACCAGGAAACTAAAACAGAAAGCAAATGATTTTTTACAAAATGACAAAACACAGATCCTTACCAACCACAGCCTCCGTGAGGCACTTCAGGCAGGAAAGCAACATAAACACAAATGTGCCTCATGTTCTTCTCACAAGCCGTTTCTAGGGAGAAGGGTTTCCTACAGTAGAAAAGATTTCAACAGAGAAAAAAATGACCGCTTTATCCTGTCTTTCTTCTCCTCTTTCTCTTTCTCCCCTTCTTAATTTAACTCTTTCTCTAAAACTCCATGCATTGATTGGATCTAAAGCCAAGATTTCTTCTGCATCTTTCTTTACATCTCAGGTTCTGCCTCATGTGTGAAGAATTTAGCTGACTAGTGTTCATATGTTGAGAACTGTGTTAATGGAGCTCATATTTAGACAATGTCATCTTGCTTGTGTGCTACACAATGAGTAAAACAACTAATTTTTATTTCATATTTAAGTAAATGTTTAATAGATGTTTAACTTATGTCATTTCAATGGATTATTTTAGATAACCATGATCATTGCCTTCTTTAAATTCCAAAAACATATTGACAGATGACATTGGATTATGTCAGGAGGGCTTCTGTTTTCACTTTCTTTCATATCGCTGTGACAAAATGCAACAGTTTTAAAGAAGGAAGTGAGGGCATTTTCCTCACTGATCTGGTAAGTGTTACCACAGTCTAACCCTTCCTTGAATAAGGGTTGATGAATACACAAGGGTTTAATAGGACTACCTTAAAATGCCACAAGAAAGTCAAGAACCTAGGAAAGAGTATATATTATATATTTCAAAATTACATCGTCATTATAACAATGCTTTCAGCTAGAGTGAAAACTTTGTAATTACTTGTAGAATTTGAATGCACAAGTTTGTTTCCGTAGACTCGGAGCCATTACAGGAAAGTCCAGTGTTCCATGTAAGGCTGATCTCGCAGCAGGAACGCGCTGGAATGCACTGCACAATTATAGCACTACACAGAAAACAGCGTCTCTCTCTCTCTCTCTCTCTCTCTCTCTCTCTCTCCATCCACAGCAGAGCTGCAACCAAAACACATCCTCCTCACATCCATCCAGAGCTGTCTGCTGTGGCCGGGTGTGTTTCTCCTCAAACCAAGATTAGTTTTCTCCTTTTGTCCACTTGATCAAAGCACCGTTTAGGTGGCAACACTACAGATTACTCAGTTTCAAGCTTAGCGTTCAGTCAAATGTAAGCCTCATCTGTCCCTTTGCCACATCGTCCTTTTTGGAAGTCACTGCAACAACAGAACTGAAATTATATCATGTTTTATATCATGCCTAAAGTTAATTCCAGGAACTGCTCTGGTTTTTCACCTGGTTCCAGCAAGGGTTTAATTATGTATTTAATTATTTTTTTATTCACCCTAGATAGTACAATAAATCTAGGGAAATAAATACATTTTATTTATTTTTTTATTCACCCTAGATAGTGCAATAAATCTAGGGTAATAAATAAAAAACTTTTATTATTATTATTTTTTATTTATTTATTAGTGCACACCCTAGATAGTGCAATATATCTAGGGTAATAAATACATTTTATTTAGTTTTTTTTTATTAGTGTGCACATTTTTTTTATTTTTTTTTGCGCACCCTAGATAGTAATAAATACATTTTACTTATTTTTTATTTTATTTTATTTTTTATTAGTGCACACCCTAGATAGTGCAATAAATCTAGGGTAATGAATAAATTATTTTATTAGTGCACACTAGATAGTGCAATAAATCTAGGGTGCTCCCTATCTAGGGTGCACCCTAATAATAAAAAAATAAAAATATAGGGCGCACACTAGCTAGGTTATTTATATCAGAAAAGAACAAATATTCAAGTCCAAGTTTAGTTGAGTGTGGTTACAAATGAACATTTTATGCACCTGAAGCAGGATCAACACAACCAAACACCAGAATGAGGCTTCTGAAATCACTGCTAATGCAGTAAGGACACAAGTCACTGACAGAGTAAAGAAAAATGCTACAAGACACAAAACTAATTGCAAGCCTAATTGTTGTAATATTAGTGCAATTAAAAGTGAACAAACCTAAAACCATTAACACAAAATGCATAGCATGTAACAGCAAAAGCAATAGAACAAGTCAAAAAGAAATTAAGAAATAAGTACACTCAACCTAAAAGGAGCTTACAAATACAAAGTGCAGAAGTACACCATACAAAATAGGGAATGAAACACTTAAACACAAGGGCCAAATCAAGAGAGGCCCAAGGACCAAAATATGAAGCATTTAAAAAAATAATAATAATTAAATACAAATGGACACAAAGACCCCTGACATGCAATGTACAAGACATACTTTTGGACTGAGGCAAGGCAAGTTTATTTATATAGCACATTTCATAAACAATGGTAATTCATAGCGCTTTACATAGAATTAATTAAAATACTCAATTCTCATAACAAAGCCAGGAATCGAAATTTAAGTTCATTTAAAATTAAAACAGTTAAGAACACCTAAAACACAGTAACCTATTTCTTCTGTTCTTATCAGTGCAGTTTTGATTTATTAAGTGAACGCACCAATGCTCAGCCACCCCTACAGCTTTAATGCACATAAAGACATCTCTACACCTAATTTGTCTCATTACGGAGTCCAATTTAAGCTTCAGTAAGTTCAAATGAGAACATTTCCAGTTTACAGAAGAAACCTCAATATTTCATGAGTTCAAAGACAAAAAAAAAAAAAAAAGCCTAATAGAGTTTGATTCTGGAGAGACAACATCAGGACTCACCTACATCGGTCTCAAAGAATGCAAGTGAGCTTTCATTAAGGAACAGGACAGAAGGACATCCAGCTTAACTAAAAAGCACAGTGTAAATGAATAAAACCTCCTACAAAAACAAGTTGAGAAAATGCAAAAATCTGCTTTAGCTGGTTGCCTTAAACGTTTTAAGTTGTCAATTTTTATTTTATTTTTTTACAGTGAGGGGTCCAGCTCAACTGGAAGACCGTATTAGACATTAGGGTTAAAATGTAAGCCACAAAACTCAAACGAAATGCATAAGAGCAGATTTCCAGGTATTTAAAGAAAACCTGGGCATCTGCGTCTGGTTGAATCCAGCTCAAATGACAAGAAACTGAAGCAATATTCTCCACATTTCCAAAAGCTAAGTGCAAATGAGGCGAGAAGAGCTTTGACAATGTGAGGCTTGTTCAGGTAAATGCAAGAAATGCTAAAAAGGTGTTACTTAAAAAAAAATAAAAATAAAAATATTTTAAGATATTACAGAAATCAAACGTATTTGTTTGGTGTGTGGTCTGGAAGAAAGTGAAGTCATGTCCTCTGGTAGAATCAAGGTTTCAGTCCAGCCAAAGATGAGCTGACAGCAGCTGTCTCCTGATATGCGTGTCTCCACCAAAAGGCTTTCTGGGGAACATGGTTTGACCCAGTAAAGACAATATATACAGTGTTGTGGATATTAAGACTCACAGAAGGAAATCACCTCAGCAGCTGTTGATTTTCCAGGAGAATCTTTAACACTGTCAGTACATCACAGGAACAAAGCAAACAATTAAAAGCTGCATTTCTAATTGATTTTTCTAGAGGTGCAACAGGAACGCTGTGAGCTGCTTGTGAAAATCAGAGCCATCTGTGAACTGAAGGGAGTCCTTTATATCAATTCAAAACTCAAACACACAGTCACAAGAGTTAAATTGACATTAACAAGCAGTTATCAATGCAGCCATGAATGAACCCTGAAACTCTTTAGTGCGTACATTGCTAGACAGATCTCTAACTCTTGTCACTAGGTTTGGGGCGCCCCTTCTATCTGAAAGCTGAGCTTAGAGGCGTTGTAAGCTGTTGACCAAGTAAAGTCACCATTTTGCACACAATGCTGTAAACATTGTAAGGGAGGTTTAGTCAAATCTTTGGAGGACTCTTACCTTGTTAGGTGTTGGAAAGAGGGACTGCTGACAATTTGAGATGACATTTTAAGAAGGACAATCTGCATATGATGCTATAGCATAACTTGCATCAGAACACATTTATCAATTCCAGTTTGTACAATCAGCACAACATTGAGGATGATGAATATCAAGGCTTTAAAATGGTTAATGCAACCACTGGATTTGGTCTGGATCCACAATTTAAACCATTATGATTCAACAATTCTCAGAACCAAATAAACCTATACAAGCTTAGTGTGGGTACATTTCTGAATGTTCCTCACCCATTTCCATCAACAACAAGAAAACAAGAATCAAGTTCCTTCAGAACATGCCAGCATTAAGTCTTAACTGAAATTGAGAAAGAAAAAAATACTATAGTGATAAACTGAAACAGTTATGAAAATATACATTCACAATAGACACTGAATACTCTCCTCTGGGAAAATTTCTCTTGATGCAGCTCTTAACATCCAGGTCGATTCGAAGTCGACTAGTCGCTGATGACGTCATTAATGAACAAATAAGTCTGGAGCTGTGACAAACACCTTGTCATTTTAGTTTGGAAACGGAGCTTAAATGTGGAAGTCCTTCAGAGATTTCTTATATTGTTGCGCCCTCTATAGGACCAGCGACTAGTCAACGTCAAGCTTAAAGCGTCATCGCAGAGCATTAAAGTCGACTAGTTGATTAGTTGGTGCAACCCCTAGGTCACACACACAAAAACTCACCTGTAGCTTTCTAGAAGCCCTTAGACCTTGATCAGTTGGTTCAGATGTGTTTGACTAGGGTTGGAGCTGAACTCTGCAGGACTGATGTTGACCACTCCAGGTTAGATGTTTTAGTACCATTAAAATCACAACTATAGAAGCAGGGTAAAAAATTACAAGAAAAAAAAAGCCAGATTAAAAAAAAAAAATTCCCACTCACAATGATTTCAATCTTGTGCAGGTTACACGCTCTCCAACCTCCATCTTCTTCTTGGTTTTTAACGGCGGCTGGCAACCAACGTAAATAGGTGCATTACCACCTCAATCTCCATCTTACACTGACAATCCTATGAAATTTCAGCTCATGAGCATTTATACTCATGCACAGAACCATTGACGGGGATGCAAGCAACCAGGAATTACATTCACCAAACAACCAAATCTCAAGATTATAAAAAATTTGGTACATGCATTAATCAACAAATTATTATTCAACAGCCATTTATGCATAGTTCCAGTAACTACATTTTAAAATAACAAAAATCCATTTTATGTTTTATTTTGGTTTCTCCCACATCCCATGATGCACCACAGCACAGATATAAAAGTTAATTCCAGGTGCTGCTCTGGTTTTTCACCTGGCTCCAGCAATGGTTTAATTATTGGGCTCTAAAACTCCTCATTTTTAAGTTGCTTTGGGTAAAAGCATCAGCTAAATAGTGATGGCGAAGTGAAGCGTTCTGAACCAGCGAAGCTTTCAACACAATTGTATCGGAAAAAGGTTCATTACTTGAAGCTTTTTTAAAACCGTTTATGCTGTGGCCATCTAGTGGTCATAAAAATAAATAACACCTTCCAAAGTCTTATGTTCCATTACAACCAGTGGTTTCACATCTGGTTCTACAACTGATTCTTTGTTTATTATATTTTATATAAATAATGGACATTGTCAAAGTCATGCATTTGTGTTGGTGTACAGGCACTGAAATAAGTAAAATAAATTAAACAAATTCATAAATTAAATCTATGATCTGTTTATTGTAACTCTGCCTCGGCCCTTAGATTGTTATTTCATGGCCAAAGTCTATTTTTGAAATCAATATATAAATTACGACAAAAAACAAACAAACAAACAAACAAACAATGCTAACACATTATAACGTACGATAATGTAAAGGAAACGGTGCTGAGGTTCGCTTCGTTTGAACCAGATACTGAAGCAGTCATGTGGTTTTCAAGTGAATGAAGCTTCAGACATCATAGATCACGTGCTTTTCACAAAATGAATCAAGCTCCAATACAGTGCTTCAATGTGAAATGTTTTGTTTTTTTGATACCAGGGGCCTGTACCATGAAGCCGGATTAGCTGGCTAGCCAGGTAAGTTTCAGTTTAGTTTGCGCCAACTCTGGGTTTTAGGTACTATGAAGGTAGCTCGGCTTTAATCGTTGTTTGTCACCATGGTATCTTATGCTGCACGGCTAACCTGCTCCGGGGCAGGTTATGTTCTGGATTCGAGATCTCAGACTGAAATTCGACCAATCAGCTGTGATCAAAGAAACATATAGGTGACGTCACATATACCAGTGTCTGTTGCAATGGCTTCACCTTTTCTACCAAATCCTGTGGACATCTCCGCACAAATTGTTAGACGAGCACTTCATAGAGAAAGAGTTTTTAGGGACAGACAAAATCCCCTAGCTTTTCCTGATACTTCCTTGTATGAAAGATACAGATTCTCCGCGGAAGGAATCTCTTATATTTGTGAACTTCTTGAGCCGCACATATCAAATGTGACACATCGAAGTCATGCTCTTACTGTACCGCAAATGGTATGCATTGCGTTGCATTTTTTTGCAAGTGGTACGTACTTATATGCGGTCGGTGATGCAGAGAACCTTGGGAAAAACACGGTTTGTTGAACCATTCGCAAGGTGGTCCTCGCACTGCAGGGGTACATGAATAGCTTCATAGTATTCCCTGGACATTTATCGACCATGTCCATAAAAGAGGGCTTTTATAAAACTGCCGGTAAGATTGATAGGGTGACACTACATGAACAGATTTACTTTTAGACATTCACTTCTTTTTTCTCCCCAGAAAGCAGATTTCACTTAGAACACTTAAATTATACAATACATGTTAATATTATTCTAAATCTTTTAAAATATATATTAATCTTATGATAGGATTCTCTAGAGTTATAGGAGCAATAGACTGCACACATGTTGCAATCTCCACAGCTCTTGGAGAACATGAGGCAGATTATGTGAATAGAAAGTCCTTTCACAGCCTCAATGTTCAGGTAGGTGTACTATAGATTCAAGATGACTTATTTTCAGTGAGATGAATCATCAACACATGACAATGATCTACTGTACATTTCATCTGCAGATAACTTGTGATCATGAATGCATGATCACAAGCTTGGATGCCAAATGGCCTGGCTCAGTGCATGACTCACGAATTTTCCATGAGTCTGTGTTGTGTCAGCGCTTTGAGGAAGGCAAGTTACAGTACAAAACACTTTAAAGTGTTCTTTTTAATTGACAAAGCAAAACTTATAAAATTTTCCCCTTTTCTGTTCTATGACAGGGCTTTTTGATGGCCTGTTGGTAGGAGACAGGGGTTATGCATGCCAGAGATTTTTACTAACCCCCTATCCTGACCCTCAGACAAGGCCACAAAACCGGTTCAATGTGGCCCTCAGTAAAACCAGGGTCAAGATCGAGATGACCTTTGGCATCCTAAAGGCACGTTTCAACTGCCTTCGCTGGTTAATGGTGTCACCAGAGCGGGCATCACAGATAGTAGCTGCATGTGCCATTCTGCACAATATAGCCACTATCAGAAAGGAGCAAGCACCACCACTAAACCAGCTTCTCCCCGATGAAATTGACCCAATCACACTTGACCACCCAGCTGGCGCAGCTGTCAGAGATGCAATCACCATACAATATTTTACTTAAAATCACATTGAAACTGCAGATAGGTCTCAAATGGTTTTATTGTTGATGTGGCTAGGGAGGGAGAAAGATGCATTAATAATTATTGAGTATTCATACTACTAATGTGTTGCCTGTTTTAGTAAGTTCACATACTGAGATCTGTTTTTCCAGCGGTTTGATCTCCAATTTAATTTTTTTAATTTGGAGGCTCCTCAGCTCACAGTCTAGCTCCTTTAGAGTGCAGTCCAATTCTAGGCTCCTTTTTTAAAGGGCCCTGACTGAGTCAGTTTCCACCTGAAACATAATTCCACCACAAACAGTCATTACAAGTCTTAAGGTAAATCAAATGACAAGGCATGACTTAATACAGGCACAGGACTGGCTGTAATTTATGTCAAGGGTTTAAAGCAGTACCTTGTTCACATTCCTTCTGAAGCCCATTGAGGTAGAGGCATCAGTTTGTGGGGCAGGTTGTGAAAAATCTTACAATAAAAGATAAGGGCCAGTCACATTTGTGTGACATTAAAATGTGTGCCATAAAAAACAAATGCATTCACCTCAGCAATGGTTTCAGAACACAGAGAGGGTGTCTTCGTCATTTGCGTCACCCTAATAAGTTAAAGTAGGCCAATGTAAAGCGTAACTGTTGTAAAGCATATTCATAGTGTTCTGTCTGCTGCAAGCTCACCTCTGTGTGGGAGACTGTGTGAAAGTGTGCCGGTTTCAACAGGGACACTGTAGTTCCCTCTACTGCAGAACACACAGTCAGCCACATGTAAAACTTTTAAAAGGTAGTAATGCATTGCACACATACCCAGTGTCACTTGCTTAGAGGAGCCAGCACCAGGGTCAGATTGTACAGCACCTGTAATACCATCCATAATCGGCCGCCCCTTATTGCTACTCAGAGCCAGCTCCTCTGCCACAGTGTATTCTGGGGGAGGTGGCCCTCCCCCAATTTTCTGAATGTCACACTTTTTTCTGTTTGCTGCAAAACAGTTTTTGTGAATGTCCACAAAAATAATAAAAGCTTATGGTAAATACTCACCACTTTGAATTATATTCTTATATTTTGTCTTTATCTGCTGCCAAGAACGTTTGTAGTTGGGGTTGCATCTAAAAATCATAGCCTATTAATCTATATGACATAGGCCTAATATACAGTCACATTTTTATATACAAATACATTTATACATACAGTATACATATATACATTTTAATTTAAGCATTAATACATTTTTAAAATAAAACAGTTAACATTACGTCTAATGCACAGTGAAGTAACCGGAGTAACTTGAACAACTAACGGAATTAACATTAGATTAATAAATGCTGAAAAACTATCGTTCATTGTTAATTCATTTTAGCTAATGCACACATACATCATGCACATCATTTTTAATTAATATTGAACGTATATTTGTTTAACTTACGCATTAACGCAATCAGCGATCTTTTTCCAACACTCTTCTCTTGCTTTGGCAGCAGAGACAGTATTACTGCGTGCTTGAAACACATGTTTATATTCCTCATACTTTTAAATAATTACTTCTTGCTCCTCCGCAGAAAAATAGACAGCTCTAGCTCTATCCATATTGTAGTGATGTGACGTTCGACACCGAGGCTTCGAAGCCTGTATCAAAAAAACGAAGCATCTGGCAGTGAAGCACTGTACCGGAGCTTGATTCATTTTGCCAAAACCACGTGATCTGTGACGTCCGAAGCTTCGTTTTCTCACACAACCACGTGACTGCTTCGTATTCTGTTTCAAATAACGCGAACCACTTGAGCAGTTTGAAGTGTCACTCACTTCTTTGATAAGAATGAATCAATATACGAATAAATATATGCATGTGTAGTTTTGTGCATGTTCATTTTGTATAAATTCCCGCTTCACAATCACTTCAGCTGACCATTCTGATAATCTTCTTTTATTTTGATCATATCATATATTCTTGCCTATTTTTCCCACAAATTTATTCACTCATTTATTCATATATTGTGTAAAACAATGACTGACATGTAAAAGATTAATTTACATAGCGTTAATACTTTTTTTGTTTTATTTTCATAGCACAAACTGATTTATTATCTGAAACAATCCAAAAATGGCTGGGTCGTCTGGGATGCAAAGGCAGCTATTTCCACCATTTGACCACAAGATGTCGTTAGTGTGCATCCTTTTGAAAAGCTTCGAGTAATGAACCTTTTTACGATACAGTTTAGGGGAAGCCTTGGTGCTTCGCAAAGCTTCATTTTTACATCACTACCATATTGAACGCGATTGGTTGTTCGGTGCCGAAGTCACTCTTTTATGTGCACGCGTCTGTGGAGTAATCATAGCTTAAGGATCAAAGCCCGAGTTGACAGAGAAAGTTGATGAGCTGCTTCATGGTACCAATTAAGCCTGGTTGCATCGGTTTGGTTTTGTCAACTCAAAACTAATCCTGAAACTCTGAATTTGTTCAGCCACCATCATGGTACAGGCCCCAGCTTCGGTGTTGAACATAACATCACTACTGATAAATGAATAAATGTAAAAGTAAAATGTGCTGGGTTTGACTGAATTATAAAAGTAAAGTGAAACAAAAGTAATGTACACTGTAGACAAGCTCCACTGACTGTATAAAGTTTCACAATTAAAAAAAAAAAAAAAAAAAAAAACACGATAGGGAAGTTCACATATTGTTTTTATATGACATTTTATTTATAAGGGTCATTCCATGAAATCAGAGCCTTTTTGCGTCCCTAAGAAATAATCAAACTTTGTTATATTAAATCTATGAATGAATTTGCAATTTAAAACATAAAGATACTATGTATTCTTTCATCAATATTACATTAAAATGTAAATTAAATATTATTTTAAATGATATAAATAGCATTTATGCTCATTAGGGTAAGGTTTTTGGCCTGTCGCTCACTATGATTTTTGTTTTTCAGCACTACATTTAATTTTCAAAATTAAGAAATGATAAAATTTTAATCTTTAATCTAAAGTCTCCTGATTTCATGTCAATCCTGTTACCCTCATCAAAAAACCCTTGTAAAATAATTTGTAATTGGGGACACTTATTTTCCAGCGATACCATCTGCCTGATTGCACAGATACTATTTAAACTGAACTGAGCTGAACGATGGCATCACTCAATTCAATAATGAAATGCCTTTAACTGAAAATTGAGTGTTTGATCATGTCATTTTACATTATTGACACTATTTTCCTATTGTGATACAGGAAAGTTGCTTTGACAATCTGTATTGTTAAAAGTGCTATATAAAAAAAAAAGTGAGTTTACTAATACAACTGGCAACTAATACAAAAAGACTTAAAAAAAAAAAAAAACAGATACTACTACCTAACAGCATAGGCATAACGCACCACAGAACAAAGGCACTGGTCACAGGGCCATAAGACAAATCAGACCCTACCCTCAACAAATACAGTATACTCTAAATCAAATGTATATTAAAGACTGAAATTGCCATTTAAAACAAACAAAAAAAGGTTTGTGGTGTAAAATTGTTATAAGTCCACAAAACAAATGCCAAATTATACATACATAGAGCATCAATACAACAAGGGACCAAAAAAAAAAAAAAAAAAAAAAAGAATAAAAGGGGAAGTAGTCAGTCAACTTAAACAGGCCTAAATACAAATGATACAAGACATAGCCTGTACAAGTTAAAAGTAGAGCAGAATATACGCTCAGGATCTATGTTTGTATGTTTATACAGCAATAATACAAGATTAAAAGGCATGCATACAAATGCACAAACAAGGTGATATTTATACAAGTGGGATAAATGTTTAAATAAAGGCAAAAAAAGAAAGAAAAATGCAAAGAGCATAGAAATTCAAACAGGCTAAAGGAAATGGCAGATGTAAAACAAATACAAATGTGTTACGAAGAATGTGAGGAAAGGGCAGAAAAATAGCATACAATAAGACAGATACAACCTGCAACTAATACCAAATGTAGTCAGAGTATATGAAAGCAGAAACACAAAAGGCCGTAAAAAAAGACTTTTTATTTTTTAAATAAGCCATTAATAAATGTTTGAAATATTAAAATAAATGTAAAAAAAAAATAATAATAATAAAAATAAGGAACTAAGTTCATTTATACAGCAGAAACAAGCGGTAAGTTGATTAGAACATCAAACCTGCAAATGCCTAAAGAAAAGGGACACATGAAAGGAACAGTGCAAATGTCGACAAATAAAGCAGAAAATCGCATTTAAAAAAAAAAGAAAGAAATAATTATGAATATAGCTGCAAGCAGCGATAAACCGGGGTTCAAGCATTTTGAGGCCTAAGGTGGTATGCTTTTAGGGTCTAGGCCAACCTGGATGTATTGTTGGTAGTGAAGCACATTGAAAATGGACAATAAGCTAACAGAAACGCACAAAAATAGAAATGAAATGGTTAAACTATCATTTTAATAATCATTAAGCCTGCTTACACACAGAGACATACTCATACACTGACTCACATGCACACACATTTTGATGCAGATATAGATATATAGCGGAGCAGCCTGTAAAAACTGACATAACAAAATGTCATAATCTTCGGAGCAGTCTACCAAGAGAGCGAGCAGCCTGTCAGCGGAGCAGTCTACCAAGAGAGCGAGCAGCCTGTCAGCGGAGCAGTCTACCAAGAGAGCGAGCAGCCTGTCAGCGGAGCAGTCTACCAAGAGAGCGAGCAGTCTACCAAGAGAGCGAGCAGCCTGTCAGCGGAGCAGTCTACCAAGAGAGCGAGCAGCCTACCAAGAGAGCGAGCAGCCTACCAAGAGAGCGAGCAGCCTACCAAGAGAGCGAGCAGCCTGTCAGCGGAGCAGTCTACCAAGAGAGCGAGCAGCCTACCAAGAGAGCGAGCAGCCTGTCAGCGGAGCAGTCTACCAAGAGAGCGAGCAGTCTACCAAGAGAGCGAGCAGCCTGTCAGCGGAGCAGTCTACCAAGAGAGCGAGCAGCCTGTCAGCGGAGCAGTCTACCAAGAGAGCGAGCAGCCTGTCAGCGGAGCAGTCTACCAAGAGAGCGAGCAGCCTGTCAGCGGAGCAGTCTACCAAGAGAGCGAGCAGCCTGTCAGCGGAGCAGTCTACCAAGAGAGCGAGCAGCCTGTCAGCGGAGCAGCCTGTCAGCGGAGCAGCCTGTCAGCGGAGCAGCCTGTCAGCGGAGCAGCCTGTCAGCGGAGCAGCCTGTCAGCGGAGCAGCCTGTCAGCGGAGCAGTCTACCAAGAGAGCGAGCAGTCTACCAAGAGAGCGAGCAGCCTGTCAGCGGAGCAGCCTGTCAGCGGAGCAGTCTACCAAGAGAGCGAGCAGCCTGTCAGCGGAGCAGTCTGTCAGCGGAGCAGCCTGTCAGCGGAGCAGTCTACCAAGAGAGCGAGCAGCCTGTCAGCGGAGCAGTCTACCAAGAGAGCGAGCAGCCTGTCAGCGGAGCAGCCTGTCAGCGGAGCAGCCTGTCAGCGGAGCAGCCTGTCAGCGGAGCAGCCTGTCAGCGGAGCAGTCTACCAAGAGAGCGAGCAGTCTACCAAGAGAGCGAGCAGCCTGTCAGCGGAGCAGCCTGTCAGCGGAGCAGTCTACCAAGAGAGCGAGCAGCCTGTCAGCGGAGCAGTCTGTCAGCGGAGCAGCCTGTCAGCGGAGCAGTCTACCAAGAGAGCGAGCAGCCTGTCAGCGGAGCAGCCTGTCAGCGGAGCAGCCTGTCAGCGGAGCAGTCTACCAAGAGAGCGAGCAGCCTGTCAGCGGAGCAGCCTGTCAGCGGAGCAGCCTGTCAGCGGAGCAGCCTGTCAGCGGAGCAGCCTGTCAGCGGAGCAGCCTGTCAGCGGAGCAGCCTGTCAGCGGAGCAGCCTGTCAGCGGAGCAGCCTGTCAGCGGAGCAGCCTGTCAGCGGAGCAGCCTGTCAGCGGAGCAGCCTGTCAGCGGAGCAGCCTGTCAGCGGAGCAGCCTGTCAGCGGAGCAGCCTGTCAGCGGAGCAGCCTGTCAGCGGAGCAGCCTGTCAGCGGAGCAGCCTGTCAGCGGAGCAGCCTGTCAGCGGAGCAGCCTGTCAGCGGAGCAGCCTGTCAGCGGAGCAGCCTGTCAGCGGAGCAGCCTGTCAGCGGAGCAGCCTGTCAGCGGAGCAGCCTGTCAGCGGAGCAGCCTGTCAGCGGAGCAGCCTGTCAGCGGAGCAGCCTGTCAGCGGAGCAGCCTGTCAGCGGAGCAGCCTGTCAGCGGAGCAGCCTGTCAGCGGAGCAGCCTGTCAGCGGAGCAGCCTGTCAGCGGAGCAGTCTACCTGCACTATGTTCTAGGGAGCAGTCCACCTGCACTATGTTCTAGGGAGCAGTCTACCTACACTATGTTCTAGGGAGCAGTCTACCTACACTATGTTCTAGGGAGCAGTCTACCTACACTATGTTCTAGGGAGCAGTCTACCTACACTATGTTCTAGGGAGCAGTCTACCTACACTATGTTCTAGGGAGCAGTCTACCTGCACTATGTTCTAGGGAGCAGTCTACCTGCACTATGTGTTAGGGAGCAGTCAATATAGGGAGCAGTCTACCAACGGAGCAGTCCACCTGCACTATGTTCTAGGGAGCAGTCTACCTACACTATGTTCTAGGGAGCAGTCTACCTACACTATGTTCTAGGGAGCAGTCTACCTGCACTATGTGTTAGGGAGCAGTCAATATAGGGAGCAGTCTACCAACGGAGCAGTCTACCTGCACTATGTTCTAGGGAGCAGTCTACCTGCACTATGTTCTAGGGAGCAGTCTACCTGCACTATGTTCTAGGGAGCAGTCAATATAGGGAGCAGTCTACCAACGGAGCAGTCTACCTGCACTATGTTCTAGGGAGCAGTCTACCTACACTATGTTCTAGGGAGCAGTCTACCTGCACTATGTGTTAGGGAGCAGTCAATATAGGGAGCAGTCTACCAACGGAGCAGTCTACCTGCACTATGTTCTAGGGAGCAGTCTACCTGCACTATGTTCTAGGGAGCAGTCTACCTGCACTATGCTCCGTTGGTAGACTGCTCCCTATATTGACTGCTCCCTAACACATAGTGCAGGTAGACTGCTCCCTAGAACATAGTGCAGGTAGACTGCTCCATTGGTAGACTGCTCCCTATATTGACTGCTCCCTAACACAGTCTACCTGCACTATGTTCTAGGGAGCAGTCTACCTGCACTATGTGTTAGGGAGTAGCCAATATAGGGAGCAGTCTACCAACGGAGCAGTCTACCTGCACTATGTTCTAGGGAGCAGTCTACCTGCACTATGTGTTAGGGAGCAGTCAATATAGGGAGCAGTCTACCAACGGAGCAGTCTACCTGCACTATGTTCTAGGGGGCAGTCTACAAAAGGGAGCAGTCTACCTGCACTATGTACTTGGGAGCAGTCTACCAAGGGAGCAGTCTACCTGCACTATGTTCTAGGGAGCAGTCTACCTGCACTATGTTCTAGGGAGCAGTCTACCTGCACTATGTGTTAGGGAGCAGTCAATATAGGGAGCAGTCTACCTGCACTATGTTCTAGGGAGCAGTCTACCTGCACTATGTGTTAGGGAGCAGTCAATATAGGGAGCAGTCTACCAACGGAGCAGTCTACCTGCACTATGTTCTAGGGGGCAGTCTACAAAAGGGAGCAGTCTACCTGCACTATGTACTTGGGAGCAGTCTACCAAGGGAGCAGTCTACCTGCACTATGTTCTAGGGAGCAGTCAATCTAGGGAGCAGTCTATCAAGGGAGCAGTCTACCTGCACTATGTGTTAGGGAGCAGTCAATATAGGGAGCAGTCTACAAACGGAGCAGTCTACCTGCACTATGTTCTAGGGGGCAGTCTACAAAAGGGAGCAGTCTACCTGCACTATGTTCTAGGGAGCAGTCAATCTAGGTGCAGTCGATCAAGGGAGCAGTCTACCTGCACTATGTTCCATGGAGCAGTCTACCTGGACTATGTTCTATGGAGCAGTTTATCTGTAGTGCAGTCTATCTGGACCATGTTCAAGGGAGCAGTCTACCTGCACTATGTTCTAGGGAGCAGTCTACCTGCACTATGTGTTAGGGAGCAGTCAATATAGGGAGCAGTCTACCAACGGAGCAGTCTACCTGCACTATGTTCTAGGGGGCAGTCTACAAAAGGGAGCAGTCTACCTGCACTATGTACTTGGGAGCAGTCTACCAAGGGAGCAGTCTACCTGCACTATGTTCTAGGGAGCAGTCTACCTGCACTATGTGTTAGGGAGCAGTCAATATAGGGAGCAGTCTACCAACGGAGCAGTCTACCTGCACTATGTTCTAGGGGGGCAGTCTACAAAAGGGAGCAGTCTACCAGCACTATGTACTTGGGAGCAGTCTACCAAGGGAGCAGTCTACCTGCACTATGTTCTAGGGAGCAGTCAATCTAGGTGCAGTCTATCAAGGGAGCAGTCTACCTGCACTATGTTCGAGGGAGCAGTCTACCTGGACAATGTTCCATGGAGCAGTCTACCTGGACAAGTTCACACACCAAGAGATGATGTCTGCAGCCCTGATCGTCAGCGGAGACCAGGACACCCAGATGACCCCCGGAGACCTCGATTAAAATACATTAAAACTAAAAAATATAACTAAAAATATAATAAAATACCTAACTACATAATACTACTATCGTTAGAACCTGAAACTTTTGAACTGTGGGTGTCGTCTGGTCAGAGGAGAACTGGCCCCCCGACTGAGCCTGGTTTCTCCCAAGGTTTTTTTCTCCATTCTGTCACAGAGGGAGTTTTGGTTCCTTGCCGCTGTCGCCTCTGGCTTGCTCAGTTGGGGACACCTAATTTCTAGCGATTATCGCCGATTTGATTGCTCATATACTATTTAAACTAAACTGAGCTAGACAATGACATCTCTGAATTCAATAACTAAATGCCTTTAACTGAAAATTAAATGTTTAATCTTATTATATATTACTGACACTCTGTCCTCCAATTTGATACTGTTAAGTGCTTTGACACAATCTGTATTGGTAAAAGCGCTATATAAATAAAGGTGACTTGACTTGACTTGGACTATGTTCTATGGAGCAGTTTATCTGTAGTGCAGTCTATCTGGACCATGTTCAAGGGAGCAGTCTACCTGGACCATGTTCAAGGGAGCAGTCTACCTGGACCATGTTCAAGGGAGCAGTCTACCAAGGGAGCAGTCTACCTGCACCATGTTCTAGGGAGCAGTCTACAAAAGGAGCAGTCTACCAAGGGAGCAGTCTACCTGCACCATGTTCTAGGGAGCAGTCTACAAAAGGAGCAGTCTACCAAGGGAGCAGTCTACCTGCACCATGTTCTAGGCATCTGTCTTCCAAGGGAGAAGTCTATTTAGGGTGCAGTCTACCTGGACTATGTCCTAGTGTGCACCCTAGATAGTGTGCACCCTAGATAGTGTGCACCCTAGATAGTGTGCACCCTAGATAGTGTGCACCCTAGATAGTGTGCACCCTAGATAGTGTGCACCCTAGATAGTGTGCACCCTAGATAGTGTGCACCCTAGATAGTGTGCACCCTAGATAGTGTGCACCCTAGATAGTGTGCACCCTAGATAGTGTGCACCCTAGATAGTGTGCACCCTAGATAGTGTGCACCCTAACTTTTTTTTTTTTTTTTTTTTTTTTTTTTTTTTTTTACAGTGAGGGGTCCAGCTCACCTGGAAGACAGTATTAGACATTATGGTTAAATGTAAACCCCAAAACTCAAACGAAATGCATAAGAGCAAATTTCCAATTGTTTAAAAGGAAACCTGTTCAAGGTGAACTTGTGAGACAGAAGAGGGCATCAGTGTCTGGTTGAATCCAGCTCAAATGACAGAAGTAACTGAAGCAATATTCTCCACATTTCCAAAGGCCAAGTGAAAATGAGGCGAGAAGAGCTTCGATGCGAAGCTTGTTCAGGTAAATACTGAAGTACTCAACGTGAAGAATAAGACATCTAACGCCACGATCCCAGGTAACCTGAGGAAGAGTGCATGTGAGGCTAAAATAGATCTGAAAATGCAAGAAATGCTAAAGGAGTGGCTTAACTCTTTCAACGCCATTGACGAGATCTCATCAATTAAGAGACAACGCTTCCCCGCCATTGACGAGTTTTTACGGCAATCCGTGTTCTGTGTGTATTTTGGTAAGGAAAGCCCTAGCGCATGTCCTGAATGAGTTACGGGACTTCCGGGTCTTTAGGGTGCGAATAGAAGACGATCGGCATACATGGAAAGATCAGAGAAAATGTAGATCATATATAGATCATAGCCTATGTAGATCATGCTTTGACCATTTTGAATCTGATCGGGACGATGTAGTCAGTGAGAGAGATGCATTTACAGACACAGAAACATATGTTGTAACCGATCCGTCGATCTGAATAGAGGGGTGTGTGTGTGGGCTCTATCTATCTATCTGTCTGTCTGTGTCTGTGTATGTGTGCGTATGTATGTACAGTATATGAGGAATAACTGGCCATTTAGCTTAAACTCCTTCCTGCACTTAAGTGAGAATTGTTAGTTTCGATTGGAGCCATTGCGCTGCGATTGGCTGTTGGTTGTGCTAATTAAAAGCGGCCACAGCGACTGTAAAAACTATTTAAACTGTTCGGGCACTGTTAGACCTCGGGAGAAGCCGACTAGTCACCGGTCGAGACGGACGACAACGCGTAAGTGTTTTTAATACTTGTTCTTAGTTCTGTTGTTTATATTAATTACTTGCTGCTAGGAAAGAATAGTTCGTTTCCTACTTATTTGTATTCTGCTTTTTCGTTGTGGTTTATATTTGTGATTGCACTTACTGGTCGTTTGAATAACTGGCCATTTAGCTTAAACTCCTTCCTGCACTTAAGTGAGAATTGTTAGTTTCGATTGGAGCCATTGCGCTGCGATTGGCTGTTGGTTGTGCTAATTAAAAGCGGCCACAACTTTTTTTCACTCCAGAGTGTGTATTTCTTTGAAGTCTGTGCGCTGACGCGGAAGCGTCTGCGGAAGCGTTCAGCCGTCGTGTTCAGCCTCCTCGTGTGAAGACCGAGGAGTGTAAAGACCTGCGACTTTTTCCTGCGCGACTTTAACCGAGCAACGACACCGAGCTACACACTTAAGTACCCTTTCTTCCTTCCTCACACACTCGGCGTTCCTATCCTCTTATCCTCTTTCTTCTACCTCAATCATGTGTCTCCAAAAAATTCCGGTTCTCTATCGACCACGCCCTAACATCACACGCAGACGGCAACGTAATCCTGCTAACCTACGCCCTATCTCTACATCTTCCACTACACCTCTGGCTTTCTCTGTGGGTCTCTGGAATTGTCAGTCAGCCGTCAACAAAGCTGATTTCATTTCTGCCTTTTCTTTAAAATCCACTCTTAGCATCCTGGGCTTGACTGAGACCTGGATTCGTCCAGAAGACTCAGCAACCCCAGCTGCTCTTTCTACTAATTTCTCTTTCTCTCACACGTCGCGTCAAGTTGGCCGGGGTGGGGGCACTGGCCTGCTCGTTTCAAACAATTGGAAATACTCAACCCGCTCTACCCTATGCAATTACAACTCATTTGAATCTCATGCCATTACTGTGTCAGCACCGATTAAACTCCAGATTGTGGTAATCTACCGTCCGCCTGGACAAATTCTAGCCACCTTCCTAGAGGAGCTGGACGGGTTGCTGTCCTCTTTCGTGGAGGATGGCACTCCGCTCCTAGTCTTTGGTGATTTCAACATTCACCTAGACAAGCCTTATGCTACAGACTTCCACTCACTCATAGCCTCATTTGATCTCAATCGCCTTACTACTGCCAGCACGCACAAATCAGGCAACCAACTTGATTTAATTTACACACGCAATTGTACTGCAGATAACATACTGGTACAACCGCTACATATCTCGGACCATTTCTTCATTACATTTACACTACACTTTGCTGCTCGTGTGCCAACAACCCCCCTACCGGTTACTTTTAGACGAAACCTACGCTCCCTTTCTCCCTCCCATCTTTCCTCTGTAGTATCCGCCTCTCTTCCCTCACCTACCCATTTCTCATCTCTGGATGTAAACACAGCTACTGAAACTTTATGCTCTACCTTAACTTCTTGTCTCGACGACATTTGTCCTCTCTCCTCTAGGTCAGCACGGGCTGTCCCTTCTAACCCCTGGTTATCTGATGTTCTCCGTGAACATCGGACTAAACTCAGAGCGGCAGAGAGGAAATGGCGCAAATCAAACAACCCGTCGGACCTGAGTAGGTATCAGTCTCTGCTCTCATCCTTCTCCGCTGATGTCCACACTGCCAAATCCTCACATTTCCACAACAAGATCAACAGCGCTCCAGACATGCGTAACCTCTTCAGAACATTTAATTCTCTACTCTGTCCGCCACCACCACCTCCCACCACTTCTATTACAGCCGATGACTTTGCAACTTTTTTTACAGACAAAACTAGATCGATCAGTGATCAGTTCTCACCTCCTCGCACACAGGACCCCCGACCAACCACATCCACTGCTAAAACTCCCATCTTCTCCTTCTGTCCCCTGACGGAGGCTGAAGTATCCAAACTTCTCCTCTCCAACCATCCTACAACATGTCCTCTTGACCCAATCCCCTCACACCTTCTGCAAGCAATCTCTCCCACGCTCTTACCGGCACTCAAACACATCATCAACTCATCCCTCCTCACAGGCATCTTCCCCACTTCGTTCAAGCAGGCTCGGGTAACCCCACTGCTCAAAAAACCTACATTAAACACTTCTCTGATAGACAACTATAGACCTGTTTCTCTCCTTCCATTCATAGCGAAAACACTTGAACGTGCTGTCTTCAACCAGGTCTCGTTGTTTCTTTTACAGAACAACAAACTGGACTCTAAACAGTCGGGTTTCAGGAGTGGACATTCAACTGAGACTGCGCTTCTCTCTGTCACTGAAGCCCTGCGAACTGCGAAAGCTGACTCCAAATCATCAGTCCTCATTCTGCTGGACCTATCTGCCGCGTTTGACACTGTCAATCATCAGATACTCCTCTCCACCCTCTCATCACTGGGCATCACTGGAATTCCACTTCGCTGGTTTGAATCCTATCTCACTGGTAGGTCTTTCAGGGTGGCCTGGGGAGGGGAGGTATCCAAGGCACATACACTGGTCACTGGGGTTCCTCAGGGATCGGTTCTTGGACCCCTCCTCTTCTCCACATACACTACATCGCTGGGTCCAATCATACAGGCACATGGATTCTCCTACCACTGCTATGCTGATGACACACAACTTTATCTCTCCTTTCAACCAGATGATCCAACGGTAGCTGCAAGGATCTCAGGTTGCCTGGCGGACATTTCGGCATGGATGAAAGAACATCACCTTCAGCTCAACCTGGCAAAGTCTGAGCTTCTTGTCCTTCCCGCCGCTCCAACTCTACAGCATGACATCACGATCCAGTTAGGCTCATCAACTATTACCCCATCAACTTCGGTCAGAAATCTTGGTGTAATCTTTGATGACCAGCTGACCTTCAAAGACCACATTGCAAAGACTGCTCGAGCTTGCAGGTTTGCACTACACAACATCAGAAAGATCAGGCCCTTTCTGACGGAGCATGCTGCACAACTTCTTGTCCAGGCCCTTGTCATTTCTAGGCTGGATTACTGCAATGCTCTTCTGGCTGGACTTCCATCAAACACAGTCAAACCCCTACAAATGATTCAGAATGCGGCGGCGCGACTGGTCTTCAAGGAAACCAAAAGAGCCCATGTCACACTTCTCTTCATCTCATTGCATTGGCTACCAATCGCAGCTCGCATCAAGTTCAAGACACTGATGCTTGCTTATAGAACAACCACAAGCTCAGCACCCGCCTACATGCACTCACTACTAAAAATCTACATCCCCTCCAGAAGTCTGAGATCTGCTAGTGAGCGACGTCTCGTGGTACCATCACAAAGAGGCTCAAAATCTCTCTCCAGAACATTCTCGTTCACCATTCCTAGCTGGTGGAATGATCTTCCCACCCATATTCGGAGTGCCGGATCCTTGTCAATCTTCAGGCAACAGCTGAAAACTCATCTCTTTCGACACTACTTGACTATACCCCACACATAAAAAAAAAAAAAAAAAAAAAAAACTTTCTCCTTATTTATTCCTTCCCCTGCTAGCTTGTACTTATTTAAATAACGGCTGAGACTTGGTGTTACAAGCACTTCGTTTGTCGGATTGCCTCCTCAAGATGAATCGCTTTTTGTATCCCCAATTGTAAGTCGCTTTGGACAAAAGCGTCTGCAAAATGGCTAAATGTAAATGTAAATGTAAATATGTATGCATATGTATGTATATGTATGTAGTCTGTGTGTGTGTATAATCATATGCATGTATGCGTATGCGTGTGTGTGTGTGTCTCTGTTTTGTTTATTGAATGCAATTTAAATTAATATAATTATTTATAAGTGAAAGAATATGACATCTGAATGCATTTCGCATGAAAATGCACTACTTTGAAAAAAATGCATTTTTCTCAGTTTTTTGTCCAAAATGTTGTATTTTTGATGGTACCCACCTGTATTCAAATGGTGATAAAACATGAACACATGAAGATAGAATAAAATAGTTTTTTGTTTAAAAGCAGAGACTTGGGTCTTTATTTTGATATATAATATGTTCTTATAGTCATAGCAGAAAATATTCTGAGGCCCGTCAAATTTAGGTGAAAATCATCAAAAATGCTGGCGGTGGCTGGCAACTTTTTTAAAAAACGCTGGCGGGGAAAGAGTTAAAAATAAATAAAAAAAAATGAATATTTTAAGATATTACAGAAAGCAAACACTTGTTTGGTGTGTGGTCTGGAAGAAAGTGAAGTTGTGTCCTCTGGTAGAATTAAGGTCTCAGTCCAGCCAAAGATGAGCCGACAGCAGCTTTCTCCCGATATCAGAGCTCAGCAGCAGTGGATTTGCACCAGCAGGTGACGGACCCTACCACTGCCTAGCATTGACTGCAGTAGACGATCATATTCTCCACCAAAAAGCTTTCTGGGGAACATGGTTTGACCCAGTAAAGACAACAATATATACACGGTGTTGTGGATATTAAGAATCACAGAAGTACTCACCACAGCAGCTGTTGATTTTCCAGGAGAATCTTTAACACTGTCAGTACCTCACAGGAACAAAGCAAACAATTAAAAGCTGCATTTCTAACTGATGTTTCTAGAGGTGCAACAGGAACGCTGTGAGCTGCTTGTGAAAATCAGAGCCATGTGTGAACTGAAGTGAGTCCTTTATATTTGACAGATGAAAAACAGTGAGCAGCAAAAGGACATTTAAGCATGGTTTAAATTTAAATTAAATATGCAGACATGTGGAGTGAATCAATTCAAAACTCAAACACACAGTCACAAGAGTTAAATTGACATTAACAAGCAGTTATCAATGCAGCCATGAATGAACCCTGAAACTCTTTAGTGCGCACATTGCTAGACAGATCTCGAAATTGTTGACGATTTTAGAAAAGGACAGTTTCTGCATATGATGCTATAGCATAACTTGCATCAGAACACATTTACTCTTATCAATTACAGTTTGAACAATCAGCACAACATTGAGGATGTTGAATAGCAAGGGTTGAACCAAAATGGTTAATGCAACCACTGCATTTGGTCTGTATCCACAATTTAAACCATTATGATTCAACACTTCTCAGAACCAAATGAACCTATACAAGCTTTGTGGGTAAATTTCTGAAGCCCTTAGACCTTGATTAGTTGGTTCAGGTGTGTTTGATTAGGGTTGGAGCTGAACTCTGCAGGACTGATGTTGACCACTCCAGGTTAGATGTTTTAGTACCATTAAAGACACAATTATAGAAGCAGGGTAAATAATTACAAGAAAAAAGCACAAGTAAAAAACGCCAGATAAAAAATATTCCCACTCACAATGATTTCAATCTCGTGCAGATTACACGCTCTCCAACCTCCATTTTACACTGACAATCCTGTGAAATTTCAGCTCATGAGCATTTATACTCATGGACACAACCATTGACGGGGATGCAAGCAACCAGGAATTACATTCACCAAACAACCAAATCTCAAGATTATAAAAAATTTGGTACATGCATTAATCAACAAATTATTATTCAACAGCCATTTATGCATAGTTCCAGTAACTAAATTTTAAAACAACAAAAATCCATTTTATGCTCTACTTTGGTTTCTCCTACATCCCATGATGCACCACAGCACAGATATAAAAGTTAATTCCAGGAGCTGCTCTGGTTTTTCACCTGGTTCCAGCAAGGGTTTAATTATTGGGCTCTAAAACTCCTCATTTTTAAGTTGCTTTGGGTAAAAGCATCAGCTAAATAGTGATGGTGAAGTGAAGCGTTCTGAACCAGCGAAGCTTTCAACACAATTGTATCGGAAAAAGGTTCATTACTTGAAGCTTTTTTAAGACTGTTTATGCGGTGGCCATCTAGTGGTCATAAAAATAATTAACACCTTCCAAAGTGATATTTTCCATTACAGCCAGTGGTTTCACATCTGGTTCTACAACTGATTCTTTGTTTATTATATTTTATATAAATAATGGACATTGTCTTAGTCATGCATTTGTGTTGGTGTACAGGCACTGAAATAAGTAAAATAAATTAATCAAATTCATAAATTAAATCTATGATCTGTTTATTGTAACTCTGCCTCGGCCCTTAGATTGTTATTTCATGGCCAAAGTCTATTTTTGAAATCAATATATAAATTACGATAAAAACAAACAAACAAAAAAACAATGCTAACACATTATAACGTACGATAATGTAAAGGAAACGGTGCTGAGGTTCGCTTCGTTTGAACCAGATACTGAAGCAGTCACGTGGTTTTCAGGTGAACGAAGCTTCAGACGTCATAGATCACGTGCTTTTCACAAAATGAATCAAGCTCCAATACAGTGCTTCAATGTGAAATGTTTTGTTTTCTTGATACCAGCTTCGGTGTTGAACATAACATCACTACTGATAAATGAATAAATGTAAAAGTAAAATGTGCTGGGTTTGACTGAATTATAAAAGTAAAGTAAAACAAAGTAATGCACACTGTAGACAACCTCAACCGACTGTATAAAGTTTCACAATTTAAAAAAAAAAAAACGATAGGGAAGTTCACATATTGTTTTTATATGACATTTTATTTATAAGGGTCATTCCATGAAATCAGTGCCTTTTTGCGTCCCTAAGAAATAATCAAACATTGTTATATTAAATCTATGAATGAATTTGCAATTTAAAACATAAAGATACTATGTATTCTTTCATCAATATTGTATTAAAATGTAAATTAAATATTATTTTAAATGATATAAATAGCATTTATGCTCATTAGGGTAAGGTTTTTAATTTTTAAGGACATTTAATTTTCAAAATGATAAATGATAAAATTTAAATCTTTAATCTAAAGTCCCCTGATTTAATGTCAATCCTGTTACCCTCCTCAAAAAACCCTTGTAAAATAATTTGTAATTGGGGACACTTATTTTCCAGCGATATCATCTACATGATTGCACAGATACTATTTAAACTGAACTGAGCTGAACGATGGCATCATTCAATTAAATAATGAAATGCCTTTAACTGAAAATTGAGTGTTTGAGCATGTCATTTTACATTATTGACACTATTTTCCTATTCTGATATAGGAAAGTTGCTTTGACAATCTGTATTGTTAAAAGCGCTATATAAAAAAAAGGTGAGTTTACTAATACAACTGGCAACTAATACAAAAAGACGAAAAAACAGATACTACTACCTAACAGCATAGGCATAACGCACCACAGAACAAAGGCACTGGTCACAGGGCCATAAGAAAAATCAGACCCTACCTTCAACAAATACAGTAAATCAAATGTATATGCAAGACTGAAATTGCCATTTAAAACAAACAAAAAAAGGTTTGTGGAGTAAAATTGTTATAAGTCCACAAAACAAATGCCAAATTGTACATACATAGAGCATCAATACAACAAGGGACCAAAAAAAAAAAAAAAAAGAATAAAAGGGGAAGTAGTCAGTCAACTTAAACAGGCATAAATACAAATGATACAAGACATAGCCTGTAAAAATTAAAAGTAGAGCAGAATATACGCTCAGGATCTATGTTTGTATGTTTATACAGCAATAATACAAGATTAAAAGGCATGCATACAAATGCACAAACAAAGTGATATTTATACAAGTGGGATAAATGTTTAAATAAAGGCATAAAAAAAAGAAAAATGTGTTACGAAGAATGTGAGGAAAGGGCAGAAAAATAGCATAGAATAAGACAGATACAACCTGCAACTAATACCAAATGTAGTCAAAGTATATGAAAGCAGAAACACATAAGGCTGTAAAAAAGATTTATTTAAAAAAAAAAAGCCATTAATAAATGTTTGAAATATTAAAATAAATGTAAAAAAAAAAATTTAAAATAAGGAACTCAGTTCATTTATACAGCATAAACAAGCGGTAAGTTGATTAGAACATCAAACCTGCAAATGCCTAAAGAAAAGGGACACATGAAAGGAACAGTGCAAATGTCGTCAAATAAAGCAGAAAATCGCATTTAAAAAAAAAAAGAAAGAAATAACTATAAATATAGCTGCAAGCAGGGATAACCGGGGTTCAAGCATTTTGAGGACTAAGGTGGTATGCTTTTAGTCTACCTGCACTATGTTCTAGGGAGCAGTCTACCTACACTATGTTCTAGGGAGCAGTCTACCTACACTATGTTCTAGGGAGCAGTCTACCTACACTATGTTCTAGGGAGCAGTCTACCTACACTATGTTCTAGGGAGCAGTCTACCTGCACTATGTGTTAGGGAGCAGTCAATATAGGGAGCAGTCTACCAACGGAGCAGTCTACCTGCACTATGTTCTAGGGAGCAGTCTACCTACACTATGTTCTAGGGAGCAGTCTACCTGCACTATGTTCTAGGGAGCAGTCTACCTGCACTATGTTCTAGGGAGCAGTCTACCTACACTATGTTCTAGGGAGCAGTCTACCTGCACTATGTGTTAGGGAGCAGTCAATATAGGGAGCAGTCTACCAACGGAGCAGTCTACCTGCACTATGTTCTAGGGAGCAGTCTACCTACACTATGTTCTAGGGAGCAGTCTACCTGCACTATGTTCTAGGGAGCAGTCTACCTACACTATGTTCTAGGGAGCAGTCTACCTACACTATGTTCTAGGGAGCAGTCTACCTGCACTATGTGTTAGGGAGCAGTCAATATAGGGAGCAGTCTACCAACGGAGCAGTCTACCTGCACTATGTTCTAGGGAGCAGTCTACCTACACTATGTTCTAGGGAGCAGTCTACCTGCACTATGTTCTAGGGAGCAGTCTACCTGCACTATGTTCTAGGGAGCAGTCTACCTGCACTATGTTCTAGGGAGCAGTCTACCTGCACTATGTTCTAGGGAGCAGTCTACCTACACTATGTTCTAGGGAGCAGTCTACCTACACTATGTTCTAGGGAGCAGTCTACCTGCACTATGTGTTAGGGAGCAGTCAATATAGGGAGCAGTCTACCAACGGAGCAGTCTACCTGCACTATGTTCTAGGGAGCAGTCTACCTACACTATGTTCTAGGGAGCAGTCTACCTGCACTATGTTCTAGGGAGCAGTCTACCTGCACTATGTGTTAGGGAGCAGTCAATATAGGGAGCAGTCTACCAACGGAGCAGTCTACCTGCACTATGTTCTAGGGAGCAGTCTACCTACACTATGTTCTAGGGAGCAGTCTACCTACACTATGTTCTAGGGAGCAGTCTACCTGCACTATGTGTTAGGGAGCAGTCAATATAGGGAGCAGTCTACCAACGGAGCAGTCTACCTGCACTATGTTCTAGGGAGCAGTCTACCTACACTATGTTCTAGGGAGCAGTCTACCTGCACTATGTTCTAGGGAGCAGTCTACCTGCACTATGTGTTAGGGAGCAGTCAATATAGGGAGCAGTCTACCAACGGAGCAGTCTACCTGCACTATGTTCTAGGGAGCAGTCTACCTGCACTATGTGTTAGGGAGCAGTCAATATAGGGAGCAGTCTACCAACGGAGCAGTCTACCTGCACTATGTTCTAGGGAGCAGTCTACCTACACTATGTTCTAGGGAGCAGTCTACCTGCACTATGTTCTAGGGAGCAGTCTACCTGCACTATGTGTTAGGGAGCAGTCAATATAGGGAGCAGTCTACCAACGGAGCAGTCTACCTGCACTATGTTCTAGGGAGCAGTCTACCTACACTATGTTCTAGGGAGCAGTCTACCTGCACTATGTGTTAGGGAGCAGTCAATATAGGGAGCAGTCTACCAACGGAGCAGTCTACCTGCACTATGTTCTAGGGAGCAGTCTACCTGCACTATGTTCTAGGGAGCAGTCTACCTGCACTATGTGTTAGGGAGCAGTCAATATAGGGAGCAGTCTACCAACGGAGCAGTCTACCTGCACTATGTTCTAGGGAGCAGTCTACCTACACTATGTTCTAGGGAGCAGTCTACCTGCACTATGTTCTAGGGAGCAGTCTACCTGCACTATGTGTTAGGGAGCAGTCAATATAGGGAGCAGTCTACCAACGGAGCAGTCTACCTGCACTATGTTCTAGGGAGCAGTCTACCTACACTATGTTCTAGGGAGCAGTCTACCTGCACTATGTGTTAGGGAGCAGTCAATATAGGGAGCAGTCTACCAACGGAGCAGTCTACCTGCACTATGTTCTAGGGAGCAGTCTACCTACACTATGTTCTAGGGAGCAGTCTACCTGCACTATGTGTTAGGGAGCAGTCAATATAGGGAGCAGTCTACCAACGGAGCAGTCTACCTGCACTATGTTCTAGGGAGCAGTCTACCTGCACTATGTTCTAGGGAGCAGTCTACCTGCACTATGTGTTAGGGAGCAGTCAATATAGGGAGCAGTCTACCAACGGAGCAGTCTACCTGCACTATGTTCTAGGGAGCAGTCTACCTACACTATGTTCTAGGGAGCAGTCTACCTGCACTATGTGTTAGGGAGCAGTCAATATAGGGAGCAGTCTACCAACGGAGCAGTCTACCTGCACTATGTTCTAGGGAGCAGTCTACCTGCACTATGTTCTAGGGAGCAGTCTACCTGCACTATGCTCCGTTGGTAGACTGCTCCCTATATTGACTGCTCCCTAACACATAGTGCAGGTAGACTGCTCCCTAGAACATAGTGCAGGTAGACTGCTCCGTTGGTAGACTGCTCCCTATATTGACTGCTCCCTAACACAGTCTACCTGCACTATGTTCTAGGGAGCAGTCTACCTGCACTATGTGTTAGGGAGTAGCCAATATAGGGAGCAGTCTACCAACGGAGCAGTCTACCTGCACTATGTTCTAGGGAGCAGTCTACCTGCACTATGTGTTAGGGAGCAGTCAATATAGGGAGCAGTCTACCAACGGAGCAGTCTACCTGCACTATGTTCTAGGGGGCAGTCTACAAAAGGGAGCAGTCTACCTGCACTATGTACTTGGGAGCAGTCTACCAAGGGAGCAGTCTACCTGCACTATGTTCTAGGGAGCAGTCTACCTGCACTATGTTCTAGGGAGCAGTCTACCTGCACTATGTGTTAGGGAGCAGTCAATATAGGGAGCAGTCTACCTGCACTATGTTCTAGGGAGCAGTCTACCTGCACTATGTGTTAGGGAGCAGTCAATATAGGGAGCAGTCTACCAACGGAGCAGTCTACCTGCACTATGTTCTAGGGGGCAGTCTACAAAAGGGAGCAGTCTACCTGCACTATGTACTTGGGAGCAGTCTACCAAGGGAGCAGTCTACCTGCACTATGTTCTAGGGAGCAGTCTACCTGCACTATGTGTTAGGGAGCAGTCAATATAGGGAGCAGTCTACCAACGGAGCAGTCTACCTGCACTATGTTCTAGGGAGCAGTCTACCTGCACTATGTGTTAGGGAGCAGTCAATATAGGGAGCAGTCTACCAACGGAGCAGTCTACCTGCACTATGTTCTAGGGGGCAGTCTACAAAAGGGAGCAGTCTACCTGCACTATGTACTTGGGAGCAGTCTACCAAGGGAGCAGTCTACCTGCACTATGTTCTAGGGAGCAGTCAATCTAGGGAGCAGTCTATCAAGGGAGCAGTCTACCTGCACTATGTGTTAGGGAGCAGTCAATATAGGGAGCAGTCTACAAACGGAGCAGTCTACCTGCACTATGTTCTAGGGGGCAGTCTACAAAAGGGAGCAGTCTACCTGCACTATGTACTTGGGAGCAGTCTACCAAGGGAGCAGTCTACCTGCACTATGTTCTAGGGAGCAGTCAATCTAGGTGCAGTCTATCAAGGGAGCAGTCTACCTGCACTATGTTCCATGGAGCAGTCTACCTGGACTATGTTCTATGGAGCAGTTTATCTGTAGTGCAGTCTATCTGGACCATGTTCAAGGGAGCAGTCTACCTGCACTATGTTCTAGGGAGCAGTCTACCTGCACTATGTGTTAGGGAGCAGTCAATATAGGGAGCAGTCTACCAACGGAGCAGTCTACCTGCACTATGTTCTAGGGGGCAGTCTACAAAAGGGAGCAGTCTACCTGCACTATGTACTTGGGAGCAGTCTACCAAGGGAGCAGTCTACCTGCACTATGTTCTAGGGAGCAGTCTACCTGCACTATGTGTTAGGGAGCAGTCTACCAACGGAGCAGTCTACCTGCACTATGTTCTAGGGGGGCAGTCTACAAAAGGGAGCAGTCTACCTGCACTATGTACTTGGGAGCAGTCTACCAAGGGAGCAGTCTACCTGCACTATGTTCTAGGGAGCAGTCAATCTAGGTGCAGTCTATCAAGGGAGCAGTCTACCTGCACTATGTTCGAGGGAGCAGTCTACCTGGACAATGTTCCATGGAGCAGTCTACCTGGACAAGTTCACACACCAAGAGATGATGTCTGCAGCCCTGATCGTCAGCGGAGACCAGGACACCCAGATGACCCCCGGAGACCTCGATTAAAATACATTAAAACTAAAAAATATAACTAAAAATATAATAAAATACCTAACTACATAATACTACTATCGTTAGAACCTGAAACTTTTGAACTGTGGGTGTCGTCTGGTCAGAGGAGAACTGGCCCCCCGACTGAGCCTGGTTTCTCCCAAGGTTTTTTTCTCCATTCTGTCACAGAGGGAGTTTTGGTTCCTTGCCGCTGTCGCCTCTGG
This sequence comes from Acrossocheilus fasciatus, assembly GCA_036784905.1. Classification (NCBI taxonomy): domain Eukaryota; kingdom Metazoa; phylum Chordata; class Actinopteri; order Cypriniformes; family Cyprinidae; genus Acrossocheilus; species Acrossocheilus fasciatus. The sequence continues at coordinate 109,770 of CM071956.1, forward strand.
CTTGCTCAGTTGGGGACACCTAATTTCTAGCGATTATCGCCGATTTGATTGCTCATATACTATTTAAACTAAACTGAGCTAGACAATGACATCTCTGAATTCAATAACTAAATGCCTTTAACTGAAAATTAAATGTTTAATCTTATTATATATTACTGACACTCTGTCCTCCAATTTGATACTGTTAAGTGCTTTGACACAATCTGTATTGGTAAAAGCGCTATATAAATAAAGGTGACTTGACTTGACTTGGACTATGTTCTATGGAGCAGTTTATCTGTAGTGCAGTCTATCTGGACCATGTTCAAGGGAGCAGTCTACCTGGACCATGTTCAAGGGAGCAGTCTACCTGGACCATGTTCAAGGGAGCAGTCTACCAAGGGAGCAGTCTACCTGCACCATGTTCTAGGGAGCAGTCTACAAAAGGAGCAGTCTACCAAGGGAGCAGTCTACCTGCACCATGTTCTAGGGAGCAGTCTACAAAAGGAGCAGTCTACCAAGGGAGCAGTCTACCTGCACCATGTTCTAGGCATCTGTCTTCCAAGGGAGAAGTCTATTTAGGGTGCAGTCTACCTGGACTATGTCCTAGTGTGCACCCTAGATAGTGTGCACCCTAGATAGTGTGCACCCTAGATAGTGTGCACCCTAGATAGTGTGCACCCTAGATAGTGTGCACCCTAGATAGTGTGCACCCTAGATAGTGTGCACCCTAGATAGTGTGCACCCTAGATAGTGTGCACCCTAGATAGTGTGCACCCTAGATAGTGTGCACCCTAGATAGTGTGCACCCTAGATAGTGTGCACCCTAGATAGTGTGCACCCTAGATAGTGTGCACCCTAGATAGTGTGCACCCTAGATAGTGTGCACCCTAGATAGTGTGCACCCTAGATAGTGTGCACCCTAGATAGTGTGCACCCTAGATAGTGTGCACCCTAATTTTTTTTTTTTTTTTTTTTTTTTTTTTTTTTTTTTTTTTACAGTGAGGGGTCCAGCTCACCTGGAAGACAGTATTAGACATTATGGTTAAATGTAAACCCCAAAACTCAAACGAAATGCATAAGAGCAAATTTCCAATTGTTTAAAAGGAAACCTGTTCAAGGTGAACTTGTGAGACAGAAGAGGGCATCAGTGTCTGGTTGAATCCAGCTCAAATGACAGAAGTAACTGAAGCAATATTCTCCACATTTCCAAAGGCCAAGTGAAAATGAGGCGAGAAGAGCTTCGATGCGAAGCTTGTTCAGGTAAATACTGAAGTACTCAACGTGAAGAATAAGACATCTAACGCCACGATCCCAGGTAACCTGAGGAAGAGTGCATGTGAGGCTAAAATAGATCTGAAAATGCAAGAAATGCTAAAGGAGTGGCTTAACTCTTTCAACGCCATTGACGAGATCTCATCAATTAAGAGACAACGCTTCCCCGCCATTGACGAGTTTTTACGGCAATCCGTGTTCTGTGTGTATTTTGGTAAGGAAAGCCCTAGCGCATGTCCTGAATGAGTTACGGGACTTCCGGGTCTTTAGGGTGCGAATAGAAGACGATCGGCATACATGGAAAGATCAGAGAAAATGTAGATCATATATAGATCATAGCCTATGTAGATCATGCTTTGACCATTTTGAATCTGATCGGGACGATGTAGTCAGTGAGAGAGATGCATTTACAGACACAGAAACATATGTTGTAACCGATCCGTCGATCTGAATAGAGGGGTGTGTGTGTGGGCTCTATCTATCTATCTGTCTGTCTGTGTCTGTGTATGTGTGCGTATGTATGTACAGTATATGTATGCATATGTATGTATATGTATGTAGTCTGTGTGTGTGTATAATCATATGCATGTATGCGTATGCGTGTGTGTGTGTGTCTCTGTTTTGTTTATTGAATGCAATTTAAATTAATATAATTATTTATAAGTGAAAGAATATGACATCTGAATGCATTTCGCATGAAAATGCACTACTTTGAAAAAAATGCATTTTTCTCAGTTTTTTGTCCAAAATGTTGTATTTTTGATGGTACCCACCTGTATTCAAATGGTGATAAAACATGAACACATGAAGATAGAATAAAATAGTTTTTTGTTTAAAAGCAGAGACTTGGGTCTTTATTTTGATATATAATATGTTCTTATAGTCATAGCAGAAAATATTCTGAGGCCCGTCAAATTTAGGTGAAAATCATCAAAAATGCTGGCGGTGGCTGGCAACTTTTTTAAAAAACGCTGGCGGGGAAAGAGTTAAAAATAAATAAAAAAAAATGAATATTTTAAGATATTACAGAAAGCAAACACTTGTTTGGTGTGTGGTCTGGAAGAAAGTGAAGTTGTGTCCTCTGGTAGAATTAAGGTCTCAGTCCAGCCAAAGATGAGCCGACAGCAGCTTTCTCCCGATATCAGAGCTCAGCAGCAGTGGATTTGCACCAGCAGGTGACGGACCCTACCACTGCCTAGCATTGACTGCAGTAGACGATCATATTCTCCACCAAAAAGCTTTCTGGGGAACATGGTTTGACCCAGTAAAGACAACAATATATACACGGTGTTGTGGATATTAAGAATCACAGAAGTACTCACCACAGCAGCTGTTGATTTTCCAGGAGAATCTTTAACACTGTCAGTACCTCACAGGAACAAAGCAAACAATTAAAAGCTGCATTTCTAACTGATGTTTCTAGAGGTGCAACAGGAACGCTGTGAGCTGCTTGTGAAAATCAGAGCCATGTGTGAACTGAAGTGAGTCCTTTATATTTGACAGATGAAAAACAGTGAGCAGCAAAAGGACATTTAAGCATGGTTTAAATTTAAATTAAATATGCAGACATGTGGAGTGAATCAATTCAAAACTCAAACACACAGTCACAAGAGTTAAATTGACATTAACAAGCAGTTATCAATGCAGCCATGAATGAACCCTGAAACTCTTTAGTGCGCACATTGCTAGACAGATCTCGAAATTGTTGACGATTTTAGAAAAGGACAGTTTCTGCATATGATGCTATAGCATAACTTGCATCAGAACACATTTACTCTTATCAATTACAGTTTGAACAATCAGCACAACATTGAGGATGTTGAATAGCAAGGGTTGAACCAAAATGGTTAATGCAACCACTGCATTTGGTCTGTATCCACAATTTAAACCATTATGATTCAACACTTCTCAGAACCAAATGAACCTATACAAGCTTTGTGGGTAAATTTCTGAAGCCCTTAGACCTTGATTAGTTGGTTCAGGTGTGTTTGATTAGGGTTGGAGCTGAACTCTGCAGGACTGATGTTGACCACTCCAGGTTAGATGTTTTAGTACCATTAAAGACACAATTATAGAAGCAGGGTAAATAATTACAAGAAAAAAGCACAAGTAAAAAACGCCAGATAAAAAATATTCCCACTCACAATGATTTCAATCTCGTGCAGATTACACGCTCTCCAACCTCCATTTTACACTGACAATCCTGTGAAATTTCAGCTCATGAGCATTTATACTCATGGACACAACCATTGACGGGGATGCAAGCAACCAGGAATTACATTCACCAAACAACCAAATCTCAAGATTATAAAAAATTTGGTACATGCATTAATCAACAAATTATTATTCAACAGCCATTTATGCATAGTTCCAGTAACTAAATTTTAAAACAACAAAAATCCATTTTATGCTCTACTTTGGTTTCTCCTACATCCCATGATGCACCACAGCACAGATATAAAAGTTAATTCCAGGAGCTGCTCTGGTTTTTCACCTGGTTCCAGCAAGGGTTTAATTATTGGGCTCTAAAACTCCTCATTTTTAAGTTGCTTTGGGTAAAAGCATCAGCTAAATAGTGATGGCGAAGTGAAGCGTTCTGAACCAGCGAAGCTTTCAACACAATTGTATCGGAAAAAGGTTCATTACTTGAAGCTTTTTTAAGACTGTTTATGCGGTGGCCATCTAGTGGTCATAAAAATAATTAACACCTTCCAAAGTGATATTTTCCATTACAGCCAGTGGTTTCACATCTGGTTCTACAACTGATTCTTTGTTTATTATATTTTATATAAATAATGGACATTGTCTTAGTCATGCATTTGTGTTGGTGTACAGGCACTGAAATAAGTAAAATAAATTAATCAAATTCATAAATTAAATCTATGATCTGTTTATTGTAACTCTGCCTCGGCCCTTAGATTGTTATTTCATGGCCAAAGTCTATTTTTGAAATCAATATATAAATTACGATAAAAACAAACAAACAAAAAAACAATGCTAACACATTATAACGTACGATAATGTAAAGGAAACGGTGCTGAGGTTCGCTTCGTTTGAACCAGATACTGAAGCAGTCACGTGGTTTTCAGGTGAACGAAGCTTCAGACGTCATAGATCACGTGCTTTTCACAAAATGAATCAAGCTCCAATACAGTGCTTCAATGTGAAATGTTTTGTTTTCTTGATACCAGCTTCGGTGTTGAACATAACATCACTACTGATAAATGAATAAATGTAAAAGTAAAATGTGCTGGGTTTGACTGAATTATAAAAGTAAAGTAAAACAAAGTAATGCACACTGTAGACAACCTCAACCGACTGTATAAAGTTTCACAATTTAAAAAAAAAAAAACGATAGGGAAGTTCACATATTGTTTTTATATGACATTTTATTTATAAGGGTCATTCCATGAAATCAGTGCCTTTTTGCGTCCCTAAGAAATAATCAAACATTGTTATATTAAATCTATGAATGAATTTGCAATTTAAAACATAAAGATACTATGTATTCTTTCATCAATATTGTATTAACATGTAAATTAAATATTATTTTAAATGATATAAATAGCATTTATGCTCATTAGGGTAAGGTTTTTAATTTTTAAGGACATTTAATTTTCAAAATGATAAATGATAAAATTTAAATCTTTAATCTAAAGTCCCCTGATTTAATGTCAATCCTGTTACCCTCCTCAAAAAACCCTTGTAAAATAATTTGTAATTGGGGACACTTATTTTCCAGCGATATCATCTACATGATTGCACAGATACTATTTAAACTGAACTGAGCTGAACGATGGCATCATTCAATTAAATAATGAAATGCCTTTAACTGAAAATTGAGTGTTTGAGCATGTCATTTTACATTATTGACACTATTTTCCTATTCTGATATAGGAAAGTTGCTTTGACAATCTGTATTGTTAAAAGCGCTATATAAAAAAAAGGTGAGTTTACTAATACAACTGGCAACTAATACAAAAAGACGAAAAAACAGATACTACTACCTAACAGCATAGGCATAACGCACCACAGAACAAAGGCACTGGTCACAGGGCCATAAGAAAAATCAGACCCTACCTTCAACAAATACAGTAAATCAAATGTATATGCAAGACTGAAATTGCCATTTAAAACAAACAAAAAAAGGTTTGTGGAGTAAAATTGTTATAAGTCCACAAAACAAATGCCAAATTGTACATACATAGAGCATCAATACAACAAGGGACCAAAAAAAAAAAAAAAAAGAATAAAAGGGGAAGTAGTCAGTCAACTTAAACAGGCATAAATACAAATGATACAAGACATAGCCTGTAAAAATTAAAAGTAGAGCAGAATATACGCTCAGGATCTATGTTTGTATGTTTATACAGCAATAATACAAGATTAAAAGGCATGCATACAAATGCACAAACAAAGTGATATTTATACAAGTGGGATAAATGTTTAAATAAAGGCATAAAAAAAAGAAAAATGTGTTACGAAGAATGTGAGGAAAGGGCAGAAAAATAGCATAGAATAAGACAGATACAACCTGCAACTAATACCAAATGTAGTCAAAGTATATGAAAGCAGAAACACATAAGGCTGTAAAAAAGATTTATTTAAAAAAAAAAAGCCATTAATAAATGTTTGAAATATTAAAATAAATGTAAAAAAAAAAATTTAAAATAAGGAACTCAGTTCATTTATACAGCATAAACAAGCGGTAAGTTGATTAGAACATCAAACCTGCAAATGCCTAAAGAAAAGGGACACATGAAAGGAACAGTGCAAATGTCGTCAAATAAAGCAGAAAATCGCATTTAAAAAAAAAAGAAAGAAATAATTATAAATATAGCTGCAAGCAGGGATAACCGGGGTTCAAGCATTTTGAGGACTAAGGTGGTATGCTTTTAGGGTCTAGGCCAACCTGGATGCATTGTTGGTAGTGAAGCACATTTTTTAGAAAATAGAAATGAAATGGCTAAACTATCATATTAATAATCATTAAGCCTGCTTACACACAGAGACATACTCATACACAGACTCGCATGCACACACATTTTGTTGCAGATATAGATATATATAGCGGAGCAGCCTGTAAAAACTGACATAACAAAATGTCATAATGTTGGGAGCAGTCTACCAAGAGAGCGAGCAGCCTGTCAGCGGAGCAGCCTGTCAGCGGAGCAGCCTGTCAGCGGAGCAGCCTGTCAGCGGAGCAGCCTGTCAGCGGAGCAGCCTGTCAGCGGAGCAGCCTGTCAGCGGAGCAGCCTGTCAGCGGAGCAGCCTGTCAGCGGAGCAGCCTGTCAGCGGAGCAGCCTGTCAGCGGAGCAGCCTGTCAGCGGAGCAGCCTGTCAGCGGAGCAGCCTGTCAGCGGAGCAGCCTGTCAGCGGAGCAGCCTGTCAGCGGAGCAGCCTGTCAGCGGAGCAGCCTGTCAGCGGAGCAGCCTGTCAGCGGAGCAGCCTGTCAGCGGAGCAGCCTGTCAGCGGAGCAGCCTGTCAGCGGAGCAGTCTACCTGCACTATGTTCTAGGGAGCAGTCTACCTACACTATGTTCTAGGGAGCAGTCTACCTACACTATGTTCTAGGGAGCAGTCTACCTACACTATGTTCTAGGGAGCAGTCTACCTACACTATGTTCTAGGGAGCAGTCTACCTGCACTATGTTCTAGGGAGCAGTCTACCTACACTATGTTCTAGGGAGCAGTCTACCTACACTATGTTCTAGGGAGCAGTCTACCTACACTATGTTCTAGGGAGCAGTCTACCTACACTATGTTCTAGGGAGCAGTCTACCTACACTATGTTCTAGGGAGCAGTCTACCTACACTATGTTCTAGGGAGCAGTCTACCTGCACTATGTGTTAGGGAGCAGTCAATATAGGGAGCAGTCTACCAACGGAGCAGTCTACCTGCACTATGTTCTAGGGAGCAGTCTACCTGCACTATGTTCTAGGGAGCAGTCTACCTACACTATGTTCTAGGGAGCAGTCTACCTACACTATGTTCTAGGGAGCAGTCTACCTACACTATGTTCTAGGGAGCAGTCTACCTACACTATGTTCTAGGGAGCAGTCTACCTACACTATGTTCTAGGGAGCAGTCTACCTACACTATGTTCTAGGGAGCAGTCTACCTACACTATGTTCTAGGGAGCAGTCTACCTACACTATGTTCTAGGGAGCAGTCTACCTGCACTATGTGTTAGGGAGCAGTCAATATAGGGAGCAGTCTACCAACGGAGCAGTCTACCTGCACTATGTTCTAGGGAGCAGTCTACCTGCACTATGTTCTAGGGAGCAGTCTACCTACACTATGTTCTAGGGAGCAGTCTACCTACACTATGTTCTAGGGAGCAGTCTACCTACACTATGTTCTAGGGAGCAGTCTACCTGCACTATGTTCTAGGGAGCAGTCTACCTACACTATGTTCTAGGGAGCAGTCTACCTACACTATGTTCTAGGGAGCAGTCTACCTACACTATGTTCTAGGGAGCAGTCTACCTACACTATGTTCTAGGGAGCAGTCTACCTGCACTATGTGTTAGGGAGCAGTCAATATAGGGAGCAGTCTACCAACGGAGCAGTCTACCTGCACTATGTTCTAGGGAGCAGTCTACCTACACTATGTTCTAGGGAGCAGTCTACCTACACTATGTTCTAGGGAGCAGTCTACCTACACTATGTTCTAGGGAGCAGTCTACCTACACTATGTTCTAGGGAGCAGTCTACCTGCACTATGTGTTAGGGAGCAGTCAATATAGGGAGCAGTCTACCAACGGAGCAGTCTACCTGCACTATGTTCTAGGGAGCAGTCTACCTACACTATGTTCTAGGGAGCAGTCTACCTGCACTATGTTCTAGGGAGCAGTCTACCTGCACTATGTTCTAGGGAGCAGTCTACCTACACTATGTTCTAGGGAGCAGTCTACCTACACTATGTTCTAGGGAGCAGTCTACCTGCACTATGTGTTAGGGAGCAGTCAATATAGGGAGCAGTCTACCAACGGAGCAGTCTACCTGCACTATGTTCTAGGGAGCAGTCTACCTACACTATGTTCTAGGGAGCAGTCTACCTGCACTATGTTCTAGGGAGCAGTCTACCTACACTATGTTCTAGGGAGCAGTCTACCTACACTATGTTCTAGGGAGCAGTCTACCTGCACTATGTGTTAGGGAGCAGTCAATATAGGGAGCAGTCTACCAACGGAGCAGTCTACCTGCACTATGTTCTAGGGAGCAGTCTACCTACACTATGTTCTAGGGAGCAGTCTACCTGCACTATGTTCTAGGGAGCAGTCTACCTGCACTATGTTCTAGGGAGCAGTCTACCTACACTATGTTCTAGGGAGCAGTCTACCTGCACTATGTTCTAGGGAGCAGTCTACCTACACTATGTTCTAGGGAGCAGTCTACCTACACTATGTTCTAGGGAGCAGTCTACCTGCACTATGTGTTAGGGAGCAGTCAATATAGGGAGCAGTCTACCAACGGAGCAGTCTACCTGCACTATGTTCTAGGGAGCAGTCTACCTACACTATGTTCTAGGGAGCAGTCTACCTGCACTATGTTCTAGGGAGCAGTCTACCTGCACTATGTGTTAGGGAGCAGTCAATATAGGGAGCAGTCTACCAACGGAGCAGTCTACCTGCACTATGTTCTAGGGAGCAGTCTACCTACACTATGTTCTAGGGAGCAGTCTACCTACACTATGTTCTAGGGAGCAGTCTACCTGCACTATGTGTTAGGGAGCAGTCAATATAGGGAGCAGTCTACCAACGGAGCAGTCTACCTACACTATGTTCTAGGGAGCAGTCTACCTGCACTATGTTCTAGGGAGCAGTCTACCTGCACTATGTGTTAGGGAGCAGTCAATATAGGGAGCAGTCTACCAACGGAGCAGTCTACCTGCACTATGTTCTAGGGAGCAGTCTACCTGCACTATGTGTTAGGGAGCAGTCAATATAGGGAGCAGTCTACCAACGGAGCAGTCTACCTGCACTATGTTCTAGGGAGCAGTCTACCTACACTATGTTCTAGGGAGCAGTCTACCTGCACTATGTTCTAGGGAGCAGTCTACCTGCACTATGTGTTAGGGAGCAGTCAATATAGGGAGCAGTCTACCAACGGAGCAGTCTACCTGCACTATGTTCTAGGGAGCAGTCTACCTACACTATGTTCTAGGGAGCAGTCTACCTGCACTATGTGTTAGGGAGCAGTCAATATAGGGAGCAGTCTACCAACGGAGCAGTCTACCTGCACTATGTTCTAGGGAGCAGTCTACCTGCACTATGTTCTAGGGAGCAGTCTACCTGCACTATGTGTTAGGGAGCAGTCAATATAGGGAGCAGTCTACCAACGGAGCAGTCTACCTGCACTATGTTCTAGGGAGCAGTCTACCTACACTATGTTCTAGGGAGCAGTCTACCTGCACTATGTGTTAGGGAGCAGTCAATATAGGGAGCAGTCTACCAACGGAGCAGTCTACCTGCACTATGTTCTAGGGAGCAGTCTACCTGCACTATGTTCTAGGGAGCAGTCTACCTGCACTATGTGTTAGGGAGCAGTCAATATAGGGAGCAGTCTACCAACGGAGCAGTCTACCTGCACTATGTTCTAGGGAGCAGTCTACCTGCACTATGTTCTAGGGAGCAGTCTACCTGCACTATGCTCCGTTGGTAGACTGCTCCCTATATTGACTCCTCCCTAACACATAGTGCAGGTAGACTGCTCCCTAGAACATAGTGCAGGTAGACTGCTCCGTTGGTAGACTGCTCCCTATATTGACTGCTCCCTAACACAGTCTACCTGCACTATGTTCTAGGGAGCAGTCTACCTGCACTATGTGTTAGGGAGTAGCCAATATAGGGAGCAGTCTACCAACGGAGCAGTCTACCTGCACTATGTTCTAGGGAGCAGTCTACCTGCACTATGTGTTAGGGAGCAGTCAATATAGGGAGCAGTCTACCAACGGAGCAGTCTACCTGCACTATGTTCTAGGGGGCAGTCTACAAAAGGGAGCAGTCTACCTGCACTATGTACTTGGGAGCAGTCTACCAAGGGAGCAGTCTACCTGCACTATGTTCTAGGGAGCAGTCTACCTGCACTATGTTCTAGGGAGCAGTCTACCTGCACTATGTGTTAGGGAGCAGTCAATATAGGGAGCAGTCTACCTGCACTATGTTCTAGGGAGCAGTCTACCTGCACTGTGTGTTAGGGAGCAGTCAATATAGGGAGCAGTCTACCAACGGAGCAGTCTACCTGCACTATGTTCTAGGGGGCAGTCTACAAAAGGGAGCAGTCTACCTGCACTATGTACTTGGGAGCAGTCTACCAAGGGAGCAGTCTACCTGCACTATGTTCTAGGGAGCAGTCTACCTGCACTATGTGTTAGGGAGCAGTCAATATAGGGAGCAGTCTACCAACGGAGCAGTCTACCTGCACTATGTTCTAGGGAGCAGTCTACCTGCACTATGTGTTAGGGAGCAGTCAATATAGGGAGCAGTCTACCAACGGAGCAGTCTACCTGCACTATGTTCTAGGGGGCAGTCTACAAAAGGGAGCAGTCTACCTGCACTATGTACTTGGGAGCAGTCTACCAAGGGAGCAGTCTACCTGCACTATGTTCTAGGGAGCAGTCAATCTAGGGAGCAGTCTATCAAGGGAGCAGTCTACCTGCACTATGTGTTAGGGAGCAGTCAATATAGGGAGCAGTCTACCTGCACTATGTTCTAGGGAGCAGTCTACCTGCACTATGTGTTAGGGAGCAGTCAATATAGGGAGCAGTCTACCTGCACTATGTTCTAGGGAGCAGTCTACCTGCACTGTGTGTTAGGGAGCAGTCAATATAGGGAGCAGTCTACCAACGGAGCAGTCTACCTGCACTATGTTCTAGGGGGCAGTCTACAAAAGGGAGCAGTCTACCTGCACTATGTACTTGGGAGCAGTCTACCAAGGGAGCAGTCTACCTGCACTATGTTCTAGGGAGCAGTCTACCTGCACTATGTGTTAGGGAGCAGTCAATATAGGGAGCAGTCTACCAACGGAGCAGTCTACCTGCACTATGTTCTAGGGAGCAGTCTACCTGCACTATGTGTTAGGGAGCAGTCAATATAGGGAGCAGTCTACCAACGGAGCAGTCTACCTGCACTATGTTCTAGGGGGCAGTCTACAAAAGGGAGCAGTCTACCTGCACTATGTACTTGGGAGCAGTCTACCAAGGGAGCAGTCTACCTGCACTATGTTCTAGGGAGCAGTCAATCTAGGGAGCAGTCTATCAAGGGAGCAGTCTACCTGCACTATGTGTTAGGGAGCAGTCAATATAGGGAGCAGTCTACAAACGGAGCAGTCTACCTGCACTATGTTCTAGGGGGCAGTCTACAAAAGGGAGCAGTCTACCTGCACTATGTACTTGGGAGCAGTCTACCAAGGGAGCAGTCTACCTGCACTATGTTCTAGGGAGCAGTCAATCTAGGTGCAGTCTATCAAGGGAGCAGTCTACCTGCACTATGTTCCATGGAGCAGTCTACCTGGACTATGTTCTATGGAGCAGTTTATCTGTAGTGCAGTCTATCTGGACCATGTTCAAGGGAGCAGTCTACCTGCACTATGTTCTAGGGAGCAGTCTACCTGCACTATGTGTTAGGGAGCAGTCAATATAGGGAGCAGTCTACCAACGGAGCAGTCTACCTGCACTATGTTCTAGGGGGCAGTCTACAAAAGGGAGCAGTCTACCTGCACTATGTACTTGGGAGCAGTCTACCAAGGGAGCAGTCTACCTGCACTATGTTCTAGGGAGCAGTCTACCTACACTATGTTCTAGGGAGCAGTCTACCTACACTATGTTCTAGGGAGCAGTCTACCTGCACTATGTGTTAGGGAGCAGTCAATATAGGGAGCAGTCTACCAACGGAGCAGTCTACCTGCACTATGTTCTAGGGAGCAGTCTACCTACACTATGTTCTAGGGAGCAGTCTACCTGCACTATGTTCTAGGGAGCAGTCTACCTGCACTATGTGTTAGGGAGCAGTCAATATAGGGAGCAGTCTACCAACGGAGCAGTCTACCTGCACTATGTTCTAGGGAGCAGTCTACCTACACTATGTTCTAGGGAGCAGTCTACCTACACTATGTTCTAGGGAGCAGTCTACCTGCACTATGTGTTAGGGAGCAGTCAATATAGGGAGCAGTCTACCAACGGAGCAGTCTACCTGCACTATGTTCTAGGGAGCAGTCTACCTACACTATGTTCTAGGGAGCAGTCTACCTGCACTATGTTCTAGGGAGCAGTCTACCTGCACTATGTGTTAGGGAGCAGTCAATATAGGGAGCAGTCTACCAACGGAGCAGTCTACCTGCACTATGTTCTAGGGAGCAGTCTACCTGCACTATGTGTTAGGGAGCAGTCAATATAGGGAGCAGTCTACCAACGGAGCAGTCTACCTGCACTATGTTCTAGGGGGCAGTCTACAAAAGGGAGCAGTCTACCTGCACTATGTACTTGGGAGCAGTCTACCAAGGGAGCAGTCTACCTGCACTATGTTCTAGGGAGCAGTCAATCTAGGGAGCAGTCTATCAAGGGAGCAGTCTACCTGCACTATGTGTTAGGGAGCAGTCAATATAGGGAGCAGTCTACAAACGGAGCAGTCTACCTGCACTATGTTCTAGGGGGCAGTCTACAAAAGGGAGCAGTCTACCTGCACTATGTACTTGGGAGCAGTCTACCAAGGGAGCAGTCTACCTGCACTATGTTCTAGGGAGCAGTCAATCTAGGTGCAGTCTATCAAGGGAGCAGTCTACCTGCACTATGTTCCATGGAGCAGTCTACCTGGACTATGTTCTATGGAGCAGTTTATCTGTAGTGCAGTCTATCTGGACCATGTTCAAGGGAGCAGTCTACCTGCACTATGTTCTAGGGAGCAGTCTACCTGCACTATGTGTTAGGGAGCAGTCAATATAGGGAGCAGTCTACCAACGGAGCAGTCTACCTGCACTATGTTCTAGGGGGCAGTCTACAAAAGGGAGCAGTCTACCTGCACTATGTACTTGGGAGCAGTCTACCAAGGGAGCAGTCTACCTGCACTATGTTCTAGGGAGCAGTCTACCTACACTATGTTCTAGGGAGCAGTCTACCTACACTATGTTCTAGGGAGCAGTCTACCTGCACTATGTGTTAGGGAGCAGTCAATATAGGGAGCAGTCTACCAACGGAGCAGTCTACCTGCACTATGTTCTAGGGAGCAGTCTACCTACACTATGTTCTAGGGAGCAGTCTACCTGCACTATGTTCTAGGGAGCAGTCTACCTGCACTATGTGTTAGGGAGCAGTCAATATAGGGAGCAGTCTACCAACGGAGCAGTCTACCTGCACTATGTTCTAGGGAGCAGTCTACCTACACTATGTTCTAGGGAGCAGTCTACCTACACTATGTTCTAGGGAGCAGTCTACCTGCACTATGTGTTAGGGAGCAGTCAATATAGGGAGCAGTCTACCAACGGAGCAGTCTACCTGCACTATGTTCTAGGGAGCAGTCTACCTACACTATGTTCTAGGGAGCAGTCTACCTGCACTATGTTCTAGGGAGCAGTCTACCTGCACTATGTGTTAGGGAGCAGTCAATATAGGGAGCAGTCTACCAACGGAGCAGTCTACCTGCACTATGTTCTAGGGAGCAGTCTACCTGCACTATGTGTTAGGGAGCAGTCAATATAGGGAGCAGTCTACCAACGGAGCAGTCTACCTGCACTATGTTCTAGGGAGCAGTCTACCTACACTATGTTCTAGGGAGCAGTCTACCTGCACTATGTTCTAGGGAGCAGTCTACCTGCACTATGTTCTAGGGAGCAGTCAATATAGGGAGCAGTCTACCAACGGAGCAGTCTACCTGCACTATGTTCTAGGGAGCAGTCTACCTACACTATGTTCTAGGGAGCAGTCTACCTGCACTATGTGTTAGGGAGCAGTCAATATAGGGAGCAGTCTACCAACGGAGCAGTCTACCTGCACTATGTTCTAGGGAGCAGTCTACCTGCACTATGTTCTAGGGAGCAGTCTACCTGCACTATGTGTTAGGGAGCAGTCAATATAGGGAGCAGTCTACCAACGGAGCAGTCTACCTGCACTATGTTCTAGGGAGCAGTCTACCTACACTATGTTCTAGGGAGCAGTCTACCTGCACTATGTGTTAGGGAGCAGTCAATATAGGGAGCAGTCTACCAACGGAGCAGTCTACCTGCACTATGTTCTAGGGAGCAGTCTACCTGCACTATGTTCTAGGGAGCAGTCTACCTGCACTATGTGTTAGGGAGCAGTCAATATAGGGAGCAGTCTACCAACGGAGCAGTCTACCTGCACTATGTTCTAGGGAGCAGTCTACCTGCACTATGTTCTAGGGAGCAGTCTACCTGCACTATGCTCCGTTGGTAGACTGCTCCCTATATTGACTGCTCCCTAACACATAGTGCAGGTAGACTGCTCCCTAGAACATAGTGCAGGTAGACTGCTCCGTTGGTAGACTGCTCCCTATATTGACTGCTCCCTAACACAGTCTACCTGCACTATGTTCTAGGGAGCAGTCTACCTGCACTATGTGTTAGGGAGTAGCCAATATAGGGAGCAGTCTACCAACGGAGCAGTCTACCTGCACTATGTTCTAGGGAGCAGTCTACCTGCACTATGTGTTAGGGAGCAGTCAATATAGGGAGCAGTCTACCAACGGAGCAGTCTACCTGCACTATGTTCTAGGGGGCAGTCTACAAAAGGGAGCAGTCTACCTGCACTATGTACTTGGGAGCAGTCTACCAAGGGAGCAGTCTACCTGCACTATGTTCTAGGGAGCAGTCTACCTGCACTATGTTCTAGGGAGCAGTCTACCTGCACTATGTGTTAGGGAGCAGTCAATATAGGGAGCAGTCTACCTGCACTATGTTCTAGGGAGCAGTCTACCTGCACTATGTGTTAGGGAGCAGTCAATATAGGGAGCAGTCTACCAACGGAGCAGTCTACCTGCACTATGTTCTAGGGGGCAGTCTACAAAAGGGAGCAGTCTACCTGCACTATGTACTTGGGAGCAGTCTACCAAGGGAGCAGTCTACCTGCACTATGTTCTAGGGAGCAGTCTACCTGCACTATGTGTTAGGGAGCAGTCAATATAGGGAGCAGTCTACCAACGGAGCAGTCTACCTGCACTATGTTCTAGGGAGCAGTCTACCTGCACTATGTGTTAGGGAGCAGTCAATATAGGGAGCAGTCTACCAACGGAGCAGTCTACCTGCACTATGTTCTAGGGGGCAGTCTACAAAAGGGAGCAGTCTACCTGCACTATGTACTTGGGAGCAGTCTACCAAGGGAGCAGTCTACCTGCACTATGTTCTAGGGAGCAGTCAATCTAGGGAGCAGTCTATCAAGGGAGCAGTCTACCTGCACTATGTGTTAGGGAGCAGTCAATATAGGGAGCAGTCTACAAACGGAGCAGTCTACCTGCACTATGTTCTAGGGGGCAGTCTACAAAAGGGAGCAGTCTACCTGCACTATGTACTTGGGAGCAGTCTACCAAGGGAGCAGTCTACCTGCACTATGTTCTAGGGAGCAGTCAATCTAGGTGCAGTCTATCAAGGGAGCAGTCTACCTGCACTATGTTCCATGGAGCAGTCTACCTGGACTATGTTCTATGGAGCAGTTTATCTGTAGTGCAGTCTATCTGGACCATGTTCAAGGGAGCAGTCTACCTGCACTATGTTCTAGGGAGCAGTCTACCTGCACTATGTGTTAGGGAGCAGTCAATATAGGGAGCAGTCTACCAACGGAGCAGTCTACCTGCACTATGTTCTAGGGGGCAGTCTACAAAAGGGAGCAGTCTACCTGCACTATGTACTTGGGAGCAGTCTACCAAGGGAGCAGTCTACCTGCACTATGTTCTAGGGAGCAGTCTACCTGCACTATGTGTTAGGGAGCAGTCAATATAGGGAGCAGTCTACCAACGGAGCAGTCTACCTGCACTATGTTCTAGGGAGCAGTCTACCTACACTATGTTCTAGGGAGCAGTCTACCTGCACTATGTGTTAGGGAGCAGTCAATATAGGGAGCAGTCTACCAACGGAGCAGTCTACCTGCACTATGTTCTAGGGAGCAGTCAATCTAGGGAGCAGTCTATCAAGGGAGCAGTCTACCTGCACTATGTGTTAGGGAGCAGTCAATATAGGGAGCAGTCTACAAACGGAGCAGTCTACCTGCACTATGTTCTAGGGGGCAGTCTACAAAAGGGAGCAGTCTACCTGCACTATGTACTTGGGAGCAGTCTACCAAGGGAGCAGTCTACCTGCACTATGTTCTAGGGAGCAGTCAATCTAGGTGCAGTCTATCAAGGGAGCAGTCTACCTGCACTATGTTCCATGGAGCAGTCTACCTGGACTATGTTCTATGGAGCAGTTTATCTGTAGTGCAGTCTATCTGGACCATGTTCAAGGGAGCAGTCTACCTGCACTATGTTCTAGGGAGCAGTCTACCTGCACTATGTGTTAGGGAGCAGTCAATATAGGGAGCAGTCTACCAACGGAGCAGTCTACCTGCACTATGTTCTAGGGGGCAGTCTACAAAAGGGAGCAGTCTACCTGCACTATGTACTTGGGAGCAGTCTACCAAGGGAGCAGTCTACCTGCACTATGTTCTAGGGAGCAGTCTACCTGCACTATGTGTTAGGGAGCAGTCTACCAACGGAGCAGTCTACCTGCACTATGTTCTAGGGGGGCAGTCTACAAAAGGGAGCAGTCTACCTGCACTATGTACTTGGGAGCAGTCTACCAAGGGAGCAGTCTACCTGCACTATGTTCTAGGGAGCAGTCAATCTAGGTGCAGTCTATCAAGGGAGCAGTCTACCTGCACTATGTTCGAGGGAGCAGTCTACCTGGACAATGTTCCATGGAGCAGTCTACCTGGACAAGTTCACACACCAAGAGATGATGTCTGCAGCCCTGATCGTCAGCGGAGACCAGGACACCCAGATGACCCCCGGAGACCTCGATTAAAATACATTAAAACTAAAAAATATAACTAAAAATATAATAAAATACCTAACTACATAATACTACTATCGTTAGAACCTGAAACTTTTGAACTGTGGGTGTCGTCTGGTCAGAGGAGAACTGGCCCCCCGACTGAGCCTGGTTTCTCCCAAGGTTTTTTTCTCCATTCTGTCACAGAGGGAGTTTTGGTTCCTTGCCGCTGTCGCCTCTGGCTTGCTCAGTTGGGGACACCTAATTTCTAGCGATTATCGCCGATTTGATTGCTCATATACTATTTAAACTAAACTGAGCTAGACAATGACATCTCTGAATTCAATAACTAAATGCCTTTAACTGAAAATTAAATGTTTAATCTTATTATATATTACTGACACTCTGTCCTCCAATTTGATACTGTTAAGTGCTTTGACACAATCTGTATTGGTAAAAGCGCTATATAAATAAAGGTGACTTGACTTGACTTGGACTATGTTCTATGGAGCAGTTTATCTGTAGTGCAGTCTATCTGGACCATGTTCAAGGGAGCAGTCTACCTGGACCATGTTCAAGGGAGCAGTCTACCTGGACCATGTTCAAGGGAGCAGTCTACCAAGGGAGCAGTCTACCTGCACCATGTTCTAGGGAGCAGTCTACAAAAGGAGCAGTCTACCAAGGGAGCAGTCTACCTGCACCATGTTCTAGGGAGCAGTCTACAAAAGGAGCAGTCTACCAAGGGAGCAGTCTACCTGCACCATGTTCTAGGCATCTGTCTTCCAAGGGAGAAGTCTATTTAGGGTGCAGTCTACCTGGACTATGTCCTAGTGTGCACCCTAGATAGTGTGCACCCTAGATAGTGTGCACCCTAGATAGTGTGCACCCTAGATAGTGTGCACCCTAGATAGTGTGCACCCTAGATAGTGTGCACCCTAGATAGTGTGCACCCTAGATAGTGTGCACCCTAGATAGTGTGCACCCTAGATAGTGTGCACCCTAGATAGTGTGCACCCTAGATAGTGTGCACCCTAGATAGTGTGCACCCTAGATAGTGTGCACCCTAGATAGTGTGCACCCTAGATAGTGTGCACCCTAGATAGTGTGCACCCTAGATAGTGTGCACCCTAGATAGTGTGCACCCTAGATAGTGTGCACCCTAGATAGTGTGCACCCTAGATAGTGTGCACCCTAGATAGTGTGCACCCTAGATAGTGTGCACCCTAGATAGTGTGCACCCTAACTTTTTTTTTTTTTTTTTTTTTTTTTTTTTTTTTTTACAGTGAGGGGTCCAGCTCACCTGGAAGACAGTATTAGACATTATGGTTAAATGTAAACCCCAAAACTCAAACGAAATGCATAAGAGCAAATTTCCAATTGTTTAAAAGGAAACCTGTTCAAGGTGAACTTGTGAGACAGAAGAGGGCATCAGTGTCTGGTTGAATCCAGCTCAAATGACAGAAGTAACTGAAGCAATATTCTCCACATTTCCAAAGGCCAAGTGAAAATGAGGCGAGAAGAGCTTCGATGCGAAGCTTGTTCAGGTAAATACTGAAGTACTCAACGTGAAGAATAAGACATCTAACGCCACGATCCCAGGTAACCTGAGGAAGAGTGCATGTGAGGCTAAAATAGATCTGAAAATGCAAGAAATGCTAAAGGAGTGGCTTAACTCTTTCAACGCCATTGACGAGATCTCATCAATTAAGAGACAACGCTTCCCCGCCATTGACGAGTTTTTACGGCAATCCGTGTTCTGTGTGTATTTTGGTAAGGAAAGCCCTAGCGCATGTCCTGAATGAGTTACGGGACTTCCGGGTCTTTAGGGTGCGAATAGAAGACGATCGGCATACATGGAAAGATCAGAGAAAATGTAGATCATATATAGATCATAGCCTATGTAGATCATGCTTTGACCATTTTGAATCTGATCGGGACGATGTAGTCAGTGAGAGAGATGCATTTACAGACACAGAAACATATGTTGTAACCGATCCGTCGATCTGAATAGAGGGGTGTGTGTGTGGGCTCTATCTATCTATCTGTCTGTCTGTGTCTGTGTATGTGTGCGTATGTATGTACAGTATATGTATGCATATGTATGTATATGTATGTAGTCTGTGTGTGTGTATAATCATATGCATGTATGCGTATGCGTGTGTGTGTGTGTCTCTGTTTTGTTTATTGAATGCAATTTAAATTAATATAATTATTTATAAGTGAAAGAATATGACATCTGAATGCATTTCGCATGAAAATGCACTACTTTGAAAAAAATGCATTTTTCTCAGTTTTTTGTCCAAAATGTTGTATTTTTGATGGTACCCACCTGTATTCAAATGGTGATAAAACATGAACACATGAAGATAGAATAAAATAGTTTTTTGTTTAAAAGCAGAGACTTGGGTCTTTATTTTGATATATAATATGTTCTTATAGTCATAGCAGAAAATATTCTGAGGCCCGTCAAATTTAGGTGAAAATCATCAAAAATGCTGGCGGTGGCTGGCAACTTTTTTAAAAAACGCTGGCGGGGAAAGAGTTAAAAATAAATAAAAAAAAATGAATATTTTAAGATATTACAGAAAGCAAACACTTGTTTGGTGTGTGGTCTGGAAGAAAGTGAAGTTGTGTCCTCTGGTAGAATTAAGGTCTCAGTCCAGCCAAAGATGAGCCGACAGCAGCTTTCTCCCGATATCAGAGCTCAGCAGCAGTGGATTTGCACCAGCAGGTGACGGACCCTACCACTGCCTAGCATTGACTGCAGTAGACGATCATATTCTCCACCAAAAAGCTTTCTGGGGAACATGGTTTGACCCAGTAAAGACAACAATATATACACGGTGTTGTGGATATTAAGAATCACAGAAGTACTCACCACAGCAGCTGTTGATTTTCCAGGAGAATCTTTAACACTGTCAGTACCTCACAGGAACAAAGCAAACAATTAAAAGCTGCATTTCTAACTGATGTTTCTAGAGGTGCAACAGGAACGCTGTGAGCTGCTTGTGAAAATCAGAGCCATGTGTGAACTGAAGTGAGTCCTTTATATTTGACAGATGAAAAACAGTGAGCAGCAAAAGGACATTTAAGCATGGTTTAAATTTAAATTAAATATGCAGACATGTGGAGTGAATCAATTCAAAACTCAAACACACAGTCACAAGAGTTAAATTGACATTAACAAGCAGTTATCAATGCAGCCATGAATGAACCCTGAAACTCTTTAGTGCGCACATTGCTAGACAGATCTCGAAATTGTTGACGATTTTAGAAAAGGACAGTTTCTGCATATGATGCTATAGCATAACTTGCATCAGAACACATTTACTCTTATCAATTACAGTTTGAACAATCAGCACAACATTGAGGATGTTGAATAGCAAGGGTTGAACCAAAATGGTTAATGCAACCACTGCATTTGGTCTGTATCCACAATTTAAACCATTATGATTCAACACTTCTCAGAACCAAATGAACCTATACAAGCTTTGTGGGTAAATTTCTGAAGCCCTTAGACCTTGATTAGTTGGTTCAGGTGTGTTTGATTAGGGTTGGAGCTGAACTCTGCAGGACTGATGTTGACCACTCCAGGTTAGATGTTTTAGTACCATTAAAGACACAATTATAGAAGCAGGGTAAATAATTACAAGAAAAAAGCACAAGTAAAAAACGCCAGATAAAAAATATTCCCACTCACAATGATTTCAATCTCGTGCAGATTACACGCTCTCCAACCTCCATTTTACACTGACAATCCTGTGAAATTTCAGCTCATGAGCATTTATACTCATGGACACAACCATTGACGGGGATGCAAGCAACCAGGAATTACATTCACCAAACAACCAAATCTCAAGATTATAAAAAATTTGGTACATGCATTAATCAACAAATTATTATTCAACAGCCATTTATGCATAGTTCCAGTAACTAAATTTTAAAACAACAAAAATCCATTTTATGCTCTACTTTGGTTTCTCCTACATCCCATGATGCACCACAGCACAGATATAAAAGTTAATTCCAGGAGCTGCTCTGGTTTTTCACCTGGTTCCAGCAAGGGTTTAATTATTGGGCTCTAAAACTCCTCATTTTTAAGTTGCTTTGGGTAAAAGCATCAGCTAAATAGTGATGGCGAAGTGAAGCGTTCTGAACCAGCGAAGCTTTCAACACAATTGTATCGGAAAAAGGTTCATTACTTGAAGCTTTTTTAAGACTGTTTATGCGGTGGCCATCTAGTGGTCATAAAAATAATTAACACCTTCCAAAGTGATATTTTCCATTACAGCCAGTGGTTTCACATCTGGTTCTACAACTGATTCTTTGTTTATTATATTTTATATAAATAATGGACATTGTCTTAGTCATGCATTTGTGTTGGTGTACAGGCACTGAAATAAGTAAAATAAATTAATCAAATTCATAAATTAAATCTATGATCTGTTTATTGTAACTCTGCCTCGGCCCTTAGATTGTTATTTCATGGCCAAAGTCTATTTTTGAAATCAATATATAAATTACGATAAAAACAAACAAACAAAAAAACAATGCTAACACATTATAACGTACGATAATGTAAAGGAAACGGTGCTGAGGTTCGCTTCGTTTGAACCAGATACTGAAGCAGTCACGTGGTTTTCAGGTGAACGAAGCTTCAGACGTCATAGATCACGTGCTTTTCACAAAATGAATCAAGCTCCAATACAGTGCTTCAATGTGAAATGTTTTGTTTTCTTGATACCAGCTTCGGTGTTGAACATAACATCACTACTGATAAATGAATAAATGTAAAAGTAAAATGTGCTGGGTTTGACTGAATTATAAAAGTAAAGTAAAACAAAGTAATGCACACTGTAGACAACCTCAACCGACTGTATAAAGTTTCACAATTTAAAAAAAAAAAAACGATAGGGAAGTTCACATATTGTTTTTATATGACATTTTATTTATAAGGGTCATTCCATGAAATCAGTGCCTTTTTGCGTCCCTAAGAAATAATCAAACATTGTTATATTAAATCTATGAATGAATTTGCAATTTAAAACATAAAGATACTATGTATTCTTTCATCAATATTGTATTAACATGTAAATTAAATATTATTTTAAATGATATAAATAGCATTTATGCTCATTAGGGTAAGGTTTTTAATTTTTAAGGACATTTAATTTTCAAAATGATAAATGATAAAATTTAAATCTTTAATCTAAAGTCCCCTGATTTAATGTCAATCCTGTTACCCTCCTCAAAAAACCCTTGTAAAATAATTTGTAATTGGGGACACTTATTTTCCAGCGATATCATCTACATGATTGCACAGATACTATTTAAACTGAACTGAGCTGAACGATGGCATCATTCAATTAAATAATGAAATGCCTTTAACTGAAAATTGAGTGTTTGAGCATGTCATTTTACATTATTGACACTATTTTCCTATTCTGATATAGGAAAGTTGCTTTGACAATCTGTATTGTTAAAAGCGCTATATAAAAAAAAGGTGAGTTTACTAATACAACTGGCAACTAATACAAAAAGACGAAAAAACAGATACTACTACCTAACAGCATAGGCATAACGCACCACAGAACAAAGGCACTGGTCACAGGGCCATAAGAAAAATCAGACCCTACCTTCAACAAATACAGTAAATCAAATGTATATGCAAGACTGAAATTGCCATTTAAAACAAACAAAAAAAGGTTTGTGGAGTAAAATTGTTATAAGTCCACAAAACAAATGCCAAATTGTACATACATAGAGCATCAATACAACAAGGGACCAAAAAAAAAAAAAAAAAGAATAAAAGGGGAAGTAGTCAGTCAACTTAAACAGGCATAAATACAAATGATACAAGACATAGCCTGTAAAAATTAAAAGTAGAGCAGAATATACGCTCAGGATCTATGTTTGTATGTTTATACAGCAATAATACAAGATTAAAAGGCATGCATACAAATGCACAAACAAAGTGATATTTATACAAGTGGGATAAATGTTTAAATAAAGGCATAAAAAAAAGAAAAATGTGTTACGAAGAATGTGAGGAAAGGGCAGAAAAATAGCATAGAATAAGACAGATACAACCTGCAACTAATACCAAATGTAGTCAAAGTATATGAAAGCAGAAACACATAAGGCTGTAAAAAAGATTTATTTAAAAAAAAAAAGCCATTAATAAATGTTTGAAATATTAAAATAAATGTAAAAAAAAAAATTTAAAATAAGGAACTCAGTTCATTTATACAGCATAAACAAGCGGTAAGTTGATTAGAACATCAAACCTGCAAATGCCTAAAGAAAAGGGACACATGAAAGGAACAGTGCAAATGTCGTCAAATAAAGCAGAAAATCGCATTTAAAAAAAAAAGAAAGAAATAATTATAAATATAGCTGCAAGCAGGGATAACCGGGGTTCAAGCATTTTGAGGACTAAGGTGGTATGCTTTTAGGGTCTAGGCCAACCTGGATGCATTGTTGGTAGTGAAGCACATTTTTTAGAAAATAGAAATGAAATGGCTAAACTATCATATTAATAATCATTAAGCCTGCTTACACACAGAGACATACTCATACACAGACTCGCATGCACACACATTTTGTTGCAGATATAGATATATATAGCGGAGCAGCCTGTAAAAACTGACATAACAAAATGTCATAATGTTGGGAGCAGTCTACCAAGAGAGCGAGCAGCCTGTCAGCGGAGCAGCCTGTCAGCGGAGCAGCCTGTCAGCGGAGCAGCCTGTCAGCGGAGCAGCCTGTCAGCGGAGCAGCCTGTCAGCGGAGCAGCCTGTCAGCGGAGCAGCCTGTCAGCGGAGCAGCCTGTCAGCGGAGCAGCCTGTCAGCGGAGCAGCCTGTCAGCGGAGCAGCCTGTCAGCGGAGCAGCCTGTCAGCGGAGCAGCCTGTCAGCGGAGCAGCCTGTCAGCGGAGCAGCCTGTCAGCGGAGCAGCCTGTCAGCGGAGCAGCCTGTCAGCGGAGCAGCCTGTCAGCGGAGCAGCCTGTCAGCGGAGCAGCCTGTCAGCGGAGCAGCCTGTCAGCGGAGCAGCCTGTCAGCGGAGCAGCCTGTCAGCGGAGCAGTCTACCTGCACTATGTTCTAGGGAGCAGTCTACCTACACTATGTTCTAGGGAGCAGTCTACCTACACTATGTTCTAGGGAGCAGTCTACCTACACTATGTTCTAGGGAGCAGTCTACCTACACTATGTTCTAGGGAGCAGTCTACCTGCACTATGTTCTAGGGAGCAGTCTACCTACACTATGTTCTAGGGAGCAGTCTACCTACACTATGTTCTAGGGAGCAGTCTACCTACACTATGTTCTAGGGAGCAGTCTACCTACACTATGTTCTAGGGAGCAGTCTACCTACACTATGTTCTAGGGAGCAGTCTACCTACACTATGTTCTAGGGAGCAGTCTACCTGCACTATGTGTTAGGGAGCAGTCAATATAGGGAGCAGTCTACCAACGGAGCAGTCTACCTGCACTATGTTCTAGGGAGCAGTCTACCTGCACTATGTTCTAGGGAGCAGTCTACCTACACTATGTTCTAGGGAGCAGTCTACCTACACTATGTTCTAGGGAGCAGTCTACCTACACTATGTTCTAGGGAGCAGTCTACCTACACTATGTTCTAGGGAGCAGTCTACCTACACTATGTTCTAGGGAGCAGTCTACCTACACTATGTTCTAGGGAGCAGTCTACCTACACTATGTTCTAGGGAGCAGTCTACCTACACTATGTTCTAGGGAGCAGTCTACCTGCACTATGTGTTAGGGAGCAGTCAATATAGGGAGCAGTCTACCAACGGAGCAGTCTACCTGCACTATGTTCTAGGGAGCAGTCTACCTGCACTATGTTCTAGGGAGCAGTCTACCTACACTATGTTCTAGGGAGCAGTCTACCTACACTATGTTCTAGGGAGCAGTCTACCTACACTATGTTCTAGGGAGCAGTCTACCTGCACTATGTTCTAGGGAGCAGTCTACCTACACTATGTTCTAGGGAGCAGTCTACCTACACTATGTTCTAGGGAGCAGTCTACCTACACTATGTTCTAGGGAGCAGTCTACCTACACTATGTTCTAGGGAGCAGTCTACCTACACTATGTTCTAGGGAGCAGTCTACCTACACTATGTTCTAGGGAGCAGTCTACCTGCACTATGTGTTAGGGAGCAGTCAATATAGGGAGCAGTCTACCAACGGAGCAGTCTACCTGCACTATGTTCTAGGGAGCAGTCTACCTACACTATGTTCTAGGGAGCAGTCTACCTACACTATGTTCTAGGGAGCAGTCTACCTACACTATGTTCTAGGGAGCAGTCTACCTACACTATGTTCTAGGGAGCAGTCTACCTGCACTATGTGTTAGGGAGCAGTCAATATAGGGAGCAGTCTACCAACGGAGCAGTCTACCTGCACTATGTTCTAGGGAGCAGTCTACCTACACTATGTTCTAGGGAGCAGTCTACCTGCACTATGTTCTAGGGAGCAGTCTACCTGCACTATGTTCTAGGGAGCAGTCTACCTACACTATGTTCTAGGGAGCAGTCTACCTACACTATGTTCTAGGGAGCAGTCTACCTGCACTATGTGTTAGGGAGCAGTCAATATAGGGAGCAGTCTACCAACGGAGCAGTCTACCTGCACTATGTTCTAGGGAGCAGTCTACCTACACTATGTTCTAGGGAGCAGTCTACCTGCACTATGTTCTAGGGAGCAGTCTACCTACACTATGTTCTAGGGAGCAGTCTACCTACACTATGTTCTAGGGAGCAGTCTACCTGCACTATGTGTTAGGGAGCAGTCAATATAGGGAGCAGTCTACCAACGGAGCAGTCTACCTGCACTATGTTCTAGGGAGCAGTCTACCTACACTATGTTCTAGGGAGCAGTCTACCTGCACTATGTTCTAGGGAGCAGTCTACCTGCACTATGTTCTAGGGAGCAGTCTACCTACACTATGTTCTAGGGAGCAGTCTACCTGCACTATGTTCTAGGGAGCAGTCTACCTACACTATGTTCTAGGGAGCAGTCTACCTACACTATGTTCTAGGGAGCAGTCTACCTGCACTATGTGTTAGGGAGCAGTCAATATAGGGAGCAGTCTACCAACGGAGCAGTCTACCTGCACTATGTTCTAGGGAGCAGTCTACCTACACTATGTTCTAGGGAGCAGTCTACCTGCACTATGTTCTAGGGAGCAGTCTACCTGCACTATGTGTTAGGGAGCAGTCAATATAGGGAGCAGTCTACCAACGGAGCAGTCTACCTGCACTATGTTCTAGGGAGCAGTCTACCTACACTATGTTCTAGGGAGCAGTCTACCTACACTATGTTCTAGGGAGCAGTCTACCTGCACTATGTGTTAGGGAGCAGTCAATATAGGGAGCAGTCTACCAACGGAGCAGTCTACCTACACTATGTTCTAGGGAGCAGTCTACCTGCACTATGTTCTAGGGAGCAGTCTACCTGCACTATGTGTTAGGGAGCAGTCAATATAGGGAGCAGTCTACCAACGGAGCAGTCTACCTGCACTATGTTCTAGGGAGCAGTCTACCTGCACTATGTGTTAGGGAGCAGTCAATATAGGGAGCAGTCTACCAACGGAGCAGTCTACCTGCACTATGTTCTAGGGAGCAGTCTACCTACACTATGTTCTAGGGAGCAGTCTACCTGCACTATGTTCTAGGGAGCAGTCTACCTGCACTATGTGTTAGGGAGCAGTCAATATAGGGAGCAGTCTACCAACGGAGCAGTCTACCTGCACTATGTTCTAGGGAGCAGTCTACCTACACTATGTTCTAGGGAGCAGTCTACCTGCACTATGTGTTAGGGAGCAGTCAATATAGGGAGCAGTCTACCAACGGAGCAGTCTACCTGCACTATGTTCTAGGGAGCAGTCTACCTGCACTATGTTCTAGGGAGCAGTCTACCTGCACTATGTGTTAGGGAGCAGTCAATATAGGGAGCAGTCTACCAACGGAGCAGTCTACCTGCACTATGTTCTAGGGAGCAGTCTACCTACACTATGTTCTAGGGAGCAGTCTACCTGCACTATGTGTTAGGGAGCAGTCAATATAGGGAGCAGTCTACCAACGGAGCAGTCTACCTGCACTATGTTCTAGGGAGCAGTCTACCTGCACTATGTTCTAGGGAGCAGTCTACCTGCACTATGTGTTAGGGAGCAGTCAATATAGGGAGCAGTCTACCAACGGAGCAGTCTACCTGCACTATGTTCTAGGGAGCAGTCTACCTGCACTATGTTCTAGGGAGCAGTCTACCTGCACTATGCTCCGTTGGTAGACTGCTCCCTATATTGACTCCTCCCTAACACATAGTGCAGGTAGACTGCTCCCTAGAACATAGTGCAGGTAGACTGCTCCGTTGGTAGACTGCTCCCTATATTGACTGCTCCCTAACACAGTCTACCTGCACTATGTTCTAGGGAGCAGTCTACCTGCACTATGTGTTAGGGAGTAGCCAATATAGGGAGCAGTCTACCAACGGAGCAGTCTACCTGCACTATGTTCTAGGGAGCAGTCTACCTGCACTATGTGTTAGGGAGCAGTCAATATAGGGAGCAGTCTACCAACGGAGCAGTCTACCTGCACTATGTTCTAGGGGGCAGTCTACAAAAGGGAGCAGTCTACCTGCACTATGTACTTGGGAGCAGTCTACCAAGGGAGCAGTCTACCTGCACTATGTTCTAGGGAGCAGTCTACCTGCACTATGTTCTAGGGAGCAGTCTACCTGCACTATGTGTTAGGGAGCAGTCAATATAGGGAGCAGTCTACCTGCACTATGTTCTAGGGAGCAGTCTACCTGCACTGTGTGTTAGGGAGCAGTCAATATAGGGAGCAGTCTACCAACGGAGCAGTCTACCTGCACTATGTTCTAGGGGGCAGTCTACAAAAGGGAGCAGTCTACCTGCACTATGTACTTGGGAGCAGTCTACCAAGGGAGCAGTCTACCTGCACTATGTTCTAGGGAGCAGTCTACCTGCACTATGTGTTAGGGAGCAGTCAATATAGGGAGCAGTCTACCAACGGAGCAGTCTACCTGCACTATGTTCTAGGGAGCAGTCTACCTGCACTATGTGTTAGGGAGCAGTCAATATAGGGAGCAGTCTACCAACGGAGCAGTCTACCTGCACTATGTTCTAGGGGGCAGTCTACAAAAGGGAGCAGTCTACCTGCACTATGTACTTGGGAGCAGTCTACCAAGGGAGCAGTCTACCTGCACTATGTTCTAGGGAGCAGTCAATCTAGGGAGCAGTCTATCAAGGGAGCAGTCTACCTGCACTATGTGTTAGGGAGCAGTCAATATAGGGAGCAGTCTACCTGCACTATGTTCTAGGGAGCAGTCTACCTGCACTATGTGTTAGGGAGCAGTCAATATAGGGAGCAGTCTACCTGCACTATGTTCTAGGGAGCAGTCTACCTGCACTGTGTGTTAGGGAGCAGTCAATATAGGGAGCAGTCTACCAACGGAGCAGTCTACCTGCACTATGTTCTAGGGGGCAGTCTACAAAAGGGAGCAGTCTACCTGCACTATGTACTTGGGAGCAGTCTACCAAGGGAGCAGTCTACCTGCACTATGTTCTAGGGAGCAGTCTACCTGCACTATGTGTTAGGGAGCAGTCAATATAGGGAGCAGTCTACCAACGGAGCAGTCTACCTGCACTATGTTCTAGGGAGCAGTCTACCTGCACTATGTGTTAGGGAGCAGTCAATATAGGGAGCAGTCTACCAACGGAGCAGTCTACCTGCACTATGTTCTAGGGGGCAGTCTACAAAAGGGAGCAGTCTACCTGCACTATGTACTTGGGAGCAGTCTACCAAGGGAGCAGTCTACCTGCACTATGTTCTAGGGAGCAGTCAATCTAGGGAGCAGTCTATCAAGGGAGCAGTCTACCTGCACTATGTGTTAGGGAGCAGTCAATATAGGGAGCAGTCTACAAACGGAGCAGTCTACCTGCACTATGTTCTAGGGGGCAGTCTACAAAAGGGAGCAGTCTACCTGCACTATGTACTTGGGAGCAGTCTACCAAGGGAGCAGTCTACCTGCACTATGTTCTAGGGAGCAGTCAATCTAGGTGCAGTCTATCAAGGGAGCAGTCTACCTGCACTATGTTCCATGGAGCAGTCTACCTGGACTATGTTCTATGGAGCAGTTTATCTGTAGTGCAGTCTATCTGGACCATGTTCAAGGGAGCAGTCTACCTGCACTATGTTCTAGGGAGCAGTCTACCTGCACTATGTGTTAGGGAGCAGTCAATATAGGGAGCAGTCTACCAACGGAGCAGTCTACCTGCACTATGTTCTAGGGGGCAGTCTACAAAAGGGAGCAGTCTACCTGCACTATGTACTTGGGAGCAGTCTACCAAGGGAGCAGTCTACCTGCACTATGTTCTAGGGAGCAGTCTACCTACACTATGTTCTAGGGAGCAGTCTACCTACACTATGTTCTAGGGAGCAGTCTACCTGCACTATGTGTTAGGGAGCAGTCAATATAGGGAGCAGTCTACCAACGGAGCAGTCTACCTGCACTATGTTCTAGGGAGCAGTCTACCTACACTATGTTCTAGGGAGCAGTCTACCTGCACTATGTTCTAGGGAGCAGTCTACCTGCACTATGTGTTAGGGAGCAGTCAATATAGGGAGCAGTCTACCAACGGAGCAGTCTACCTGCACTATGTTCTAGGGAGCAGTCTACCTACACTATGTTCTAGGGAGCAGTCTACCTACACTATGTTCTAGGGAGCAGTCTACCTGCACTATGTGTTAGGGAGCAGTCAATATAGGGAGCAGTCTACCAACGGAGCAGTCTACCTGCACTATGTTCTAGGGAGCAGTCTACCTACACTATGTTCTAGGGAGCAGTCTACCTGCACTATGTTCTAGGGAGCAGTCTACCTGCACTATGTGTTAGGGAGCAGTCAATATAGGGAGCAGTCTACCAACGGAGCAGTCTACCTGCACTATGTTCTAGGGAGCAGTCTACCTGCACTATGTGTTAGGGAGCAGTCAATATAGGGAGCAGTCTACCAACGGAGCAGTCTACCTGCACTATGTTCTAGGGGGCAGTCTACAAAAGGGAGCAGTCTACCTGCACTATGTACTTGGGAGCAGTCTACCAAGGGAGCAGTCTACCTGCACTATGTTCTAGGGAGCAGTCAATCTAGGGAGCAGTCTATCAAGGGAGCAGTCTACCTGCACTATGTGTTAGGGAGCAGTCAATATAGGGAGCAGTCTACAAACGGAGCAGTCTACCTGCACTATGTTCTAGGGGGCAGTCTACAAAAGGGAGCAGTCTACCTGCACTATGTACTTGGGAGCAGTCTACCAAGGGAGCAGTCTACCTGCACTATGTTCTAGGGAGCAGTCAATCTAGGTGCAGTCTATCAAGGGAGCAGTCTACCTGCACTATGTTCCATGGAGCAGTCTACCTGGACTATGTTCTATGGAGCAGTTTATCTGTAGTGCAGTCTATCTGGACCATGTTCAAGGGAGCAGTCTACCTGCACTATGTTCTAGGGAGCAGTCTACCTGCACTATGTGTTAGGGAGCAGTCAATATAGGGAGCAGTCTACCAACGGAGCAGTCTACCTGCACTATGTTCTAGGGGGCAGTCTACAAAAGGGAGCAGTCTACCTGCACTATGTACTTGGGAGCAGTCTACCAAGGGAGCAGTCTACCTGCACTATGTTCTAGGGAGCAGTCTACCTACACTATGTTCTAGGGAGCAGTCTACCTACACTATGTTCTAGGGAGCAGTCTACCTGCACTATGTGTTAGGGAGCAGTCAATATAGGGAGCAGTCTACCAACGGAGCAGTCTACCTGCACTATGTTCTAGGGAGCAGTCTACCTACACTATGTTCTAGGGAGCAGTCTACCTGCACTATGTTCTAGGGAGCAGTCTACCTGCACTATGTGTTAGGGAGCAGTCAATATAGGGAGCAGTCTACCAACGGAGCAGTCTACCTGCACTATGTTCTAGGGAGCAGTCTACCTACACTATGTTCTAGGGAGCAGTCTACCTACACTATGTTCTAGGGAGCAGTCTACCTGCACTATGTGTTAGGGAGCAGTCAATATAGGGAGCAGTCTACCAACGGAGCAGTCTACCTGCACTATGTTCTAGGGAGCAGTCTACCTACACTATGTTCTAGGGAGCAGTCTACCTGCACTATGTTCTAGGGAGCAGTCTACCTGCACTATGTGTTAGGGAGCAGTCAATATAGGGAGCAGTCTACCAACGGAGCAGTCTACCTGCACTATGTTCTAGGGAGCAGTCTACCTGCACTATGTGTTAGGGAGCAGTCAATATAGGGAGCAGTCTACCAACGGAGCAGTCTACCTGCACTATGTTCTAGGGAGCAGTCTACCTACACTATGTTCTAGGGAGCAGTCTACCTGCACTATGTTCTAGGGAGCAGTCTACCTGCACTATGTTCTAGGGAGCAGTCAATATAGGGAGCAGTCTACCAACGGAGCAGTCTACCTGCACTATGTTCTAGGGAGCAGTCTACCTACACTATGTTCTAGGGAGCAGTCTACCTGCACTATGTGTTAGGGAGCAGTCAATATAGGGAGCAGTCTACCAACGGAGCAGTCTACCTGCACTATGTTCTAGGGAGCAGTCTACCTGCACTATGTTCTAGGGAGCAGTCTACCTGCACTATGTGTTAGGGAGCAGTCAATATAGGGAGCAGTCTACCAACGGAGCAGTCTACCTGCACTATGTTCTAGGGAGCAGTCTACCTACACTATGTTCTAGGGAGCAGTCTACCTGCACTATGTGTTAGGGAGCAGTCAATATAGGGAGCAGTCTACCAACGGAGCAGTCTACCTGCACTATGTTCTAGGGAGCAGTCTACCTGCACTATGTTCTAGGGAGCAGTCTACCTGCACTATGTGTTAGGGAGCAGTCAATATAGGGAGCAGTCTACCAACGGAGCAGTCTACCTGCACTATGTTCTAGGGAGCAGTCTACCTGCACTATGTTCTAGGGAGCAGTCTACCTGCACTATGCTCCGTTGGTAGACTGCTCCCTATATTGACTGCTCCCTAACACATAGTGCAGGTAGACTGCTCCCTAGAACATAGTGCAGGTAGACTGCTCCGTTGGTAGACTGCTCCCTATATTGACTGCTCCCTAACACAGTCTACCTGCACTATGTTCTAGGGAGCAGTCTACCTGCACTATGTGTTAGGGAGTAGCCAATATAGGGAGCAGTCTACCAACGGAGCAGTCTACCTGCACTATGTTCTAGGGAGCAGTCTACCTGCACTATGTGTTAGGGAGCAGTCAATATAGGGAGCAGTCTACCAACGGAGCAGTCTACCTGCACTATGTTCTAGGGGGCAGTCTACAAAAGGGAGCAGTCTACCTGCACTATGTACTTGGGAGCAGTCTACCAAGGGAGCAGTCTACCTGCACTATGTTCTAGGGAGCAGTCTACCTGCACTATGTTCTAGGGAGCAGTCTACCTGCACTATGTGTTAGGGAGCAGTCAATATAGGGAGCAGTCTACCTGCACTATGTTCTAGGGAGCAGTCTACCTGCACTATGTGTTAGGGAGCAGTCAATATAGGGAGCAGTCTACCAACGGAGCAGTCTACCTGCACTATGTTCTAGGGGGCAGTCTACAAAAGGGAGCAGTCTACCTGCACTATGTACTTGGGAGCAGTCTACCAAGGGAGCAGTCTACCTGCACTATGTTCTAGGGAGCAGTCTACCTGCACTATGTGTTAGGGAGCAGTCAATATAGGGAGCAGTCTACCAACGGAGCAGTCTACCTGCACTATGTTCTAGGGAGCAGTCTACCTGCACTATGTGTTAGGGAGCAGTCAATATAGGGAGCAGTCTACCAACGGAGCAGTCTACCTGCACTATGTTCTAGGGGGCAGTCTACAAAAGGGAGCAGTCTACCTGCACTATGTACTTGGGAGCAGTCTACCAAGGGAGCAGTCTACCTGCACTATGTTCTAGGGAGCAGTCAATCTAGGGAGCAGTCTATCAAGGGAGCAGTCTACCTGCACTATGTGTTAGGGAGCAGTCAATATAGGGAGCAGTCTACAAACGGAGCAGTCTACCTGCACTATGTTCTAGGGGGCAGTCTACAAAAGGGAGCAGTCTACCTGCACTATGTACTTGGGAGCAGTCTACCAAGGGAGCAGTCTACCTGCACTATGTTCTAGGGAGCAGTCAATCTAGGTGCAGTCTATCAAGGGAGCAGTCTACCTGCACTATGTTCCATGGAGCAGTCTACCTGGACTATGTTCTATGGAGCAGTTTATCTGTAGTGCAGTCTATCTGGACCATGTTCAAGGGAGCAGTCTACCTGCACTATGTTCTAGGGAGCAGTCTACCTGCACTATGTGTTAGGGAGCAGTCAATATAGGGAGCAGTCTACCAACGGAGCAGTCTACCTGCACTATGTTCTAGGGGGCAGTCTACAAAAGGGAGCAGTCTACCTGCACTATGTACTTGGGAGCAGTCTACCAAGGGAGCAGTCTACCTGCACTATGTTCTAGGGAGCAGTCTACCTGCACTATGTGTTAGGGAGCAGTCAATATAGGGAGCAGTCTACCAACGGAGCAGTCTACCTGCACTATGTTCTAGGGAGCAGTCTACCTACACTATGTTCTAGGGAGCAGTCTACCTGCACTATGTGTTAGGGAGCAGTCAATATAGGGAGCAGTCTACCAACGGAGCAGTCTACCTGCACTATGTTCTAGGGAGCAGTCAATCTAGGGAGCAGTCTATCAAGGGAGCAGTCTACCTGCACTATGTGTTAGGGAGCAGTCAATATAGGGAGCAGTCTACAAACGGAGCAGTCTACCTGCACTATGTTCTAGGGGGCAGTCTACAAAAGGGAGCAGTCTACCTGCACTATGTACTTGGGAGCAGTCTACCAAGGGAGCAGTCTACCTGCACTATGTTCTAGGGAGCAGTCAATCTAGGTGCAGTCTATCAAGGGAGCAGTCTACCTGCACTATGTTCCATGGAGCAGTCTACCTGGACTATGTTCTATGGAGCAGTTTATCTGTAGTGCAGTCTATCTGGACCATGTTCAAGGGAGCAGTCTACCTGCACTATGTTCTAGGGAGCAGTCTACCTGCACTATGTGTTAGGGAGCAGTCAATATAGGGAGCAGTCTACCAACGGAGCAGTCTACCTGCACTATGTTCTAGGGGGCAGTCTACAAAAGGGAGCAGTCTACCTGCACTATGTACTTGGGAGCAGTCTACCAAGGGAGCAGTCTACCTGCACTATGTTCTAGGGAGCAGTCTACCTGCACTATGTGTTAGGGAGCAGTCTACCAACGGAGCAGTCTACCTGCACTATGTTCTAGGGGGGCAGTCTACAAAAGGGAGCAGTCTACCTGCACTATGTACTTGGGAGCAGTCTACCAAGGGAGCAGTCTACCTGCACTATGTTCTAGGGAGCAGTCAATCTAGGTGCAGTCTATCAAGGGAGCAGTCTACCTGCACTATGTTCGAGGGAGCAGTCTACCTGGACAATGTTCCATGGAGCAGTCTACCTGGACAAGTTCACACACCAAGAGATGATGTCTGCAGCCCTGATCGTCAGCGGAGACCAGGACACCCAGATGACCCCCGGAGACCTCGATTAAAATACATTAAAACTAAAAAATATAACTAAAAATATAATAAAATACCTAACTACATAATACTACTATCGTTAGAACCTGAAACTTTTGAACTGTGGGTGTCGTCTGGTCAGAGGAGAACTGGCCCCCCGACTGAGCCTGGTTTCTCCCAAGGTTTTTTTCTCCATTCTGTCACAGAGGGAGTTTTGGTTCCTTGCCGCTGTCGCCTCTGGCTTGCTCAGTTGGGGACACCTAATTTCTAGCGATTATCGCCGATTTGATTGCTCATATACTATTTAAACTAAACTGAGCTAGACAATGACATCTCTGAATTCAATAACTAAATGCCTTTAACTGAAAATTAAATGTTTAATCTTATTATATATTACTGACACTCTGTCCTCCAATTTGATACTGTTAAGTGCTTTGACACAATCTGTATTGGTAAAAGCGCTATATAAATAAAGGTGACTTGACTTGACTTGGACTATGTTCTATGGAGCAGTTTATCTGTAGTGCAGTCTATCTGGACCATGTTCAAGGGAGCAGTCTACCTGGACCATGTTCAAGGGAGCAGTCTACCTGGACCATGTTCAAGGGAGCAGTCTACCAAGGGAGCAGTCTACCTGCACCATGTTCTAGGGAGCAGTCTACAAAAGGAGCAGTCTACCAAGGGAGCAGTCTACCTGCACCATGTTCTAGGGAGCAGTCTACAAAAGGAGCAGTCTACCAAGGGAGCAGTCTACCTGCACCATGTTCTAGGCATCTGTCTTCCAAGGGAGAAGTCTATTTAGGGTGCAGTCTACCTGGACTATGTCCTAGTGTGCACCCTAGATAGTGTGCACCCTAGATAGTGTGCACCCTAGATAGTGTGCACCCTAGATAGTGTGCACCCTAGATAGTGTGCACCCTAGATAGTGTGCACCCTAGATAGTGTGCACCCTAGATAGTGTGCACCCTAGATAGTGTGCACCCTAGATAGTGTGCACCCTAGATAGTGTGCACCCTAGATAGTGTGCACCCTAGATAGTGTGCACCCTAGATAGTGTGCACCCTAGATAGTGTGCACCCTAGATAGTGTGCACCCTAGATAGTGTGCACCCTAGATAGTGTGCACCCTAGATAGTGTGCACCCTAGATAGTGTGCACCCTAGATAGTGTGCACCCTAGATAGTGTGCACCCTAGATAGTGTGCACCCTAGATAGTGTGCACCCTAGATAGTGTGCACCCTAGATAGTGTGCACCCTAGATAGTGTGCACCCTAGATAGTGTGCACCCTAGATAGTGTGCACCCTAGATAGTGTGCACCCTAGATAGTGTGCACCCTAACTTTTTTTTTTTTTTTTTTTTTTTTTTTTTTTTTTTACAGTGAGGGGTCCAGCTCACCTGGAAGACAGTATTAGACATTATGGTTAAATGTAAACCCCAAAACTCAAACGAAATGCATAAGAGCAAATTTCCAATTGTTTAAAAGGAAACCTGTTCAAGGTGAACTTGTGAGACAGAAGAGGGCATCAGTGTCTGGTTGAATCCAGCTCAAATGACAGAAGTAACTGAAGCAATATTCTCCACATTTCCAAAGGCCAAGTGAAAATGAGGCGAGAAGAGCTTCGATGCGAAGCTTGTTCAGGTAAATACTGAAGTACTCAACGTGAAGAATAAGACATCTAACGCCACGATCCCAGGTAACCTGAGGAAGAGTGCATGTGAGGCTAAAATAGATCTGAAAATGCAAGAAATGCTAAAGGAGTGGCTTAACTCTTTCAACGCCATTGACGAGATCTCATCAATTAAGAGACAACGCTTCCCCGCCATTGACGAGTTTTTACGGCAATCCGTGTTCTGTGTGTATTTTGGTAAGGAAAGCCCTAGCGCATGTCCTGAATGAGTTACGGGACTTCCGGGTCTTTAGGGTGCGAATAGAAGACGATCGGCATACATGGAAAGATCAGAGAAAATGTAGATCATATATAGATCATAGCCTATGTAGATCATGCTTTGACCATTTTGAATCTGATCGGGACGATGTAGTCAGTGAGAGAGATGCATTTACAGACACAGAAACATATGTTGTAACCGATCCGTCGATCTGAATAGAGGGGTGTGTGTGTGGGCTCTATCTATCTATCTGTCTGTCTGTGTCTGTGTATGTGTGCGTATGTATGTACAGTATATGTATGCATATGTATGTATATGTATGTAGTCTGTGTGTGTGTATAATCATATGCATGTATGCGTATGCGTGTGTGTGTGTGTCTCTGTTTTGTTTATTGAATGCAATTTAAATTAATATAATTATTTATAAGTGAAAGAATATGACATCTGAATGCATTTCGCATGAAAATGCACTACTTTGAAAAAAATGCATTTTTCTCAGTTTTTTGTCCAAAATGTTGTATTTTTGATGGTACCCACCTGTATTCAAATGGTGATAAAACATGAACACATGAAGATAGAATAAAATAGTTTTTTGTTTAAAAGCAGAGACTTGGGTCTTTATTTTGATATATAATATGTTCTTATAGTCATAGCAGAAAATATTCTGAGGCCCGTCAAATTTAGGTGAAAATCATCAAAAATGCTGGCGGTGGCTGGCAACTTTTTTAAAAAACGCTGGCGGGGAAAGAGTTAAAAATAAATAAAAAAAAATGAATATTTTAAGATATTACAGAAAGCAAACACTTGTTTGGTGTGTGGTCTGGAAGAAAGTGAAGTTGTGTCCTCTGGTAGAATTAAGGTCTCAGTCCAGCCAAAGATGAGCCGACAGCAGCTTTCTCCCGATATCAGAGCTCAGCAGCAGTGGATTTGCACCAGCAGGTGACGGACCCTACCACTGCCTAGCATTGACTGCAGTAGACGATCATATTCTCCACCAAAAAGCTTTCTGGGGAACATGGTTTGACCCAGTAAAGACAACAATATATACACGGTGTTGTGGATATTAAGAATCACAGAAGTACTCACCACAGCAGCTGTTGATTTTCCAGGAGAATCTTTAACACTGTCAGTACCTCACAGGAACAAAGCAAACAATTAAAAGCTGCATTTCTAACTGATGTTTCTAGAGGTGCAACAGGAACGCTGTGAGCTGCTTGTGAAAATCAGAGCCATGTGTGAACTGAAGTGAGTCCTTTATATTTGACAGATGAAAAACAGTGAGCAGCAAAAGGACATTTAAGCATGGTTTAAATTTAAATTAAATATGCAGACATGTGGAGTGAATCAATTCAAAACTCAAACACACAGTCACAAGAGTTAAATTGACATTAACAAGCAGTTATCAATGCAGCCATGAATGAACCCTGAAACTCTTTAGTGCGCACATTGCTAGACAGATCTCGAAATTGTTGACGATTTTAGAAAAGGACAGTTTCTGCATATGATGCTATAGCATAACTTGCATCAGAACACATTTACTCTTATCAATTACAGTTTGAACAATCAGCACAACATTGAGGATGTTGAATAGCAAGGGTTGAACCAAAATGGTTAATGCAACCACTGCATTTGGTCTGTATCCACAATTTAAACCATTATGATTCAACACTTCTCAGAACCAAATGAACCTATACAAGCTTTGTGGGTAAATTTCTGAAGCCCTTAGACCTTGATTAGTTGGTTCAGGTGTGTTTGATTAGGGTTGGAGCTGAACTCTGCAGGACTGATGTTGACCACTCCAGGTTAGATGTTTTAGTACCATTAAAGACACAATTATAGAAGCAGGGTAAATAATTACAAGAAAAAAGCACAAGTAAAAAACGCCAGATAAAAAATATTCCCACTCACAATGATTTCAATCTCGTGCAGATTACACGCTCTCCAACCTCCATTTTACACTGACAATCCTGTGAAATTTCAGCTCATGAGCATTTATACTCATGGACACAACCATTGACGGGGATGCAAGCAACCAGGAATTACATTCACCAAACAACCAAATCTCAAGATTATAAAAAATTTGGTACATGCATTAATCAACAAATTATTATTCAACAGCCATTTATGCATAGTTCCAGTAACTAAATTTTAAAACAACAAAAATCCATTTTATGCTCTACTTTGGTTTCTCCTACATCCCATGATGCACCACAGCACAGATATAAAAGTTAATTCCAGGAGCTGCTCTGGTTTTTCACCTGGTTCCAGCAAGGGTTTAATTATTGGGCTCTAAAACTCCTCATTTTTAAGTTGCTTTGGGTAAAAGCATCAGCTAAATAGTGATGGCGAAGTGAAGCGTTCTGAACCAGCGAAGCTTTCAACACAATTGTATCGGAAAAAGGTTCATTACTTGAAGCTTTTTTAAGACTGTTTATGCGGTGGCCATCTAGTGGTCATAAAAATAATTAACACCTTCCAAAGTGATATTTTCCATTACAGCCAGTGGTTTC
The DNA here is from genome assembly GCA_036784905.1 of Acrossocheilus fasciatus. Taxonomy (NCBI): domain Eukaryota; kingdom Metazoa; phylum Chordata; class Actinopteri; order Cypriniformes; family Cyprinidae; genus Acrossocheilus; species Acrossocheilus fasciatus. Next base: position 149,014 of record CM071956.1, read on the forward strand.
ACATCTGGTTCTACAACTGATTCTTTGTTTATTATATTTTATATAAATAATGGACATTGTCTTAGTCATGCATTTGTGTTGGTGTACAGGCACTGAAATAAGTAAAATAAATTAATCAAATTCATAAATTAAATCTATGATCTGTTTATTGTAACTCTGCCTCGGCCCTTAGATTGTTATTTCATGGCCAAAGTCTATTTTTGAAATCAATATATAAATTACGATAAAAACAAACAAACAAAAAAACAATGCTAACACATTATAACGTACGATAATGTAAAGGAAACGGTGCTGAGGTTCGCTTCGTTTGAACCAGATACTGAAGCAGTCACGTGGTTTTCAGGTGAACGAAGCTTCAGACGTCATAGATCACGTGCTTTTCACAAAATGAATCAAGCTCCAATACAGTGCTTCAATGTGAAATGTTTTGTTTTCTTGATACCAGCTTCGGTGTTGAACATAACATCACTACTGATAAATGAATAAATGTAAAAGTAAAATGTGCTGGGTTTGACTGAATTATAAAAGTAAAGTAAAACAAAGTAATGCACACTGTAGACAACCTCAACCGACTGTATAAAGTTTCACAATTTAAAAAAAAAAAAACGATAGGGAAGTTCACATATTGTTTTTATATGACATTTTATTTATAAGGGTCATTCCATGAAATCAGTGCCTTTTTGCGTCCCTAAGAAATAATCAAACATTGTTATATTAAATCTATGAATGAATTTGCAATTTAAAACATAAAGATACTATGTATTCTTTCATCAATATTGTATTAAAATGTAAATTAAATATTATTTTAAATGATATAAATAGCATTTATGCTCATTAGGGTAAGGTTTTTAATTTTTAAGGACATTTAATTTTCAAAATGATAAATGATAAAATTTAAATCTTTAATCTAAAGTCCCCTGATTTAATGTCAATCCTGTTACCCTCCTCAAAAAACCCTTGTAAAATAATTTGTAATTGGGGACACTTATTTTCCAGCGATATCATCTACATGATTGCACAGATACTATTTAAACTGAACTGAGCTGAACGATGGCATCATTCAATTAAATAATGAAATGCCTTTAACTGAAAATTGAGTGTTTGAGCATGTCATTTTACATTATTGACACTATTTTCCTATTCTGATATAGGAAAGTTGCTTTGACAATCTGTATTGTTAAAAGCGCTATATAAAAAAAAGGTGAGTTTACTAATACAACTGGCAACTAATACAAAAAGACGAAAAAACAGATACTACTACCTAACAGCATAGGCATAACGCACCACAGAACAAAGGCACTGGTCACAGGGCCATAAGAAAAATCAGACCCTACCTTCAACAAATACAGTAAATCAAATGTATATGCAAGACTGAAATTGCCATTTAAAACAAACAAAAAAAGGTTTGTGGAGTAAAATTGTTATAAGTCCACAAAACAAATGCCAAATTGTACATACATAGAGCATCAATACAACAAGGGACCAAAAAAAAAAAAAAAAGAATAAAAGGGGAAGTAGTCAGTCAACTTAAACAGGCATAAATACAAATGATACAAGACATAGCCTGTAAAAATTAAAAGTAGAGCAGAATATACGCTCAGGATCTATGTTTGTATGTTTATACAGCAATAATACAAGATTAAAAGGCATGCATACAAATGCACAAACAAAGTGATATTTATACAAGTGGGATAAATGTTTAAATAAAGGCATAAAAAAAAGAAAAATGTGTTACGAAGAATGTGAGGAAAGGGCAGAAAAATAGCATAGAATAAGACAGATACAACCTGCAACTAATACCAAATGTAGTCAAAGTATATGAAAGCAGAAACACATAAGGCTGTAAAAAAGATTTATTTAAAAAAAAAAAGCCATTAATAAATGTTTGAAATATTAAAATAAATGTAAAAAAAAAAATTTAAAATAAGGAACTCAGTTCATTTATACAGCATAAACAAGCGGTAAGTTGATTAGAACATCAAACCTGCAAATGCCTAAAGAAAAGGGACACATGAAAGGAACAGTGCAAATGTCGTCAAATAAAGCAGAAAATCGCATTTAAAAAAAAAAGAAAGAAATAATTATAAATATAGCTGCAAGCAGGGATAACCGGGGTTCAAGCATTTTGAGGACTAAGGTGGTATGCTTTTAGGGTCTAGGCCAACCTGGATGCATTGTTGGTAGTGAAGCACATTTTTTAGAAAATAGAAATGAAATGGCTAAACTATCATATTAATAATCATTAAGCCTGCTTACACACAGAGACATACTCATACACAGACTCGCATGCACACACATTTTGTTGCAGATATAGATATATATAGCGGAGCAGCCTGTAAAAACTGACATAACAAAATGTCATAATGTTGGGAGCAGTCTACCAAGAGAGCGAGCAGCCTGTCAGCGGAGCAGCCTGTCAGCGGAGCAGCCTGTCAGCGGAGCAGCCTGTCAGCGGAGCAGCCTACCTGCACTATGTTTTAGGGAGCAGTCCACCAAGGGAGCAGTCTACCTGCACTATGTTCTAGGGAGCAGTCCACCAAGGGAGCAGTCTACCTGCACTATGTTTTAGGGAGCAGTCAATCTAGGGAGCAGTCTACCTGCACTATGTTCTTGGGAGCAGTCTACCAAGGGAGCAGTCTACCTAGACTATGTTCTTGGGAGCAGTCTAACAAGGGAGAAGTCTACCAAGGGAGCAGTCTACCTGCACTATGTGTTAGGGAGCAGTCAATCTAGGGAGCAGTCTACCAACGGAGCAGTCTACCTGCACTACGTTCTTGGGAGCAGTCTACCTGGACTATGTTCTTGGGAGCAGTCTACCAAGGGAGCAGTCTACCTGCACTATGGTCTAGGAAGCAGTCTACCAAGGGAGCAGTCTTCCTGCACTATGTTCTTTTGAGCAGTCTACCAAGGGAGCAGTCTACCTGCACTATGTTCTTGGGAGCAGTCTACCAAGGGAGCAGTCTACCTGCACTATGTTCTAGGGAGCAGTCAATCTTGGGAGCAGTCTACCTGCACTAAGTTCTTGGAAGCAGTCTACCAAGGGAGCAGTCTACCTGGACTATGTTCTTGGGAGCAGTCTACCTGGACTATGTTCTAGGGTGCAGTCTACCAAGGGAGCAGTCTACCTGCTTTACGTTCTAGGGAGCATTATACAAAGGGAGCAGTCTACCTGGACTATGTTCCATGGATCAGTCTATCTGGACAATGTTCTATGGAGTCTACCAAGGGAGCAGTCTACCAAGGGAGCAGTCAATCTTGGGAGCAGTCTACCGACAGAGCAGTCTACCTGCACTATGTTCTATGGAGCAGTCTACCAAAGGAGCAGTCTACCAAGGGAGCAGCGTACCTGCACCATGTTCTAGGGTGCAGTCTACCTGGACCATGTTCTAGGGAGCAGTCTACCTGCACTATGTTCTAGGGAGCAGTCTACCTGGACCATGTTCTAGGGTGCAGTCTACCAAGGGAGCAGCCTACCAAGGCAGCAGTCTACCTGCACTATGTGTTAGGGAGCAGTCAATCTAGGGTGCAGTCTACCTGCACTATGTTCTATGGAGCAGTCAATCTAGGGAGCAGTCTACCAAGGGAGCAGTCTACCTGTACTATGTTCTTGGGAGCAGTCCACCAACGGAGCAGTCTACCTGCACTATGTTCTAGGGGGCAGTATACAAAAGGGAGCAGTCTACCTGCACTATGTTCTTGGGAGCAGTCTACCAAGGGAGCAGTTTACCTGCACTATGTTCTAGGGAGCAGTCTATCAAGGGAGCAGTCTACCTGCACTATGGTCTAGGAAGCAGTCTACCAAGGGAGCAGTCTTCCTGCACTATGTTCTTTTGAACAGTCTACCAAGGGAGCAGTCTACCTGCACTATGTTCTTGGGAGCAGTCTACCAAGGGAGCAGTCTACCTGCACTATGTTCTAGGGAGCAGTCAATCTTGGGAGCAGTCTACCTGCACTAAGTTCTTGGGAGCAGTCTACCAAGGGAGCAGTCTACCTGGACTATGTTCTTGGGAGCAGTCTACCTGGACTATGTTCTAGGGTGCAGTCTACCAAGGGAACAGTCTATCAAGGGACCAGTCTACCTGCACTATGTTCTAGGGAGCAGTCAATCTAGGGAGCAGTCCACCAAGGGAGCAGTCTACCTGCACTATGTTCTAGGGAGCAGTCAATCTAGGGAGCAGTCTACCTGCACTATGTTCTTGGGAGCAGTCTACCAAGGGAGCAGTCTACCTGCACTATGTTCTAGGGAGCAGTCTATCAAGGGAGCAGTCTACCTGCACTATGGTCTAGGAAGCAGTCTACCAAGGGAGCAGTCTACCTGCACTATGTTCTAGGGAGCAGTCAATCTTGGGAGCAGTCTACCTGCACTATGTTCTTGGGAGCAGTCTACCAAGGGAGCAGTCTACCTGCACTATGTTCTAGGGAGCAGTCTATCAAGGGAGCAGTCTACCTGCACTATGGTCTAGGAAGCAGTCTACCAAGGGAGCAGTCTACCTGCACTATGTTCTAGGGAGCAGTCAATCTTGGGAGCAGTCTACCTGCACTAAGTTCTTGGGAGCAGTCTACCTGGACTATGTCCTTGGGAGCAGTCTACCTGGACTATGTTCTAGGGTGCAGTCTACCAAGGGAGCAGTCTATCTGCTCTACGTTCTAGGGAGCATTATACAAAGGGAGCAGTCTACCTGCACTATGTTTACATTTACATTTACATTTAAACATTTGGCAGACGCTTTTATCCAAAGCGACGTACAATATGAGAACAATAGAAGCAGATAGACCATCGTGAGTGCAGCAGTATACAAGTGCCATGACGAGTTTCAGTTAGCACAGCACAGTACATATTGCTAGGTTTTTTTTTTTTTTTGGTTTTTTTTTTTTTTTTTTTTTTTTTTAAATAAATAAATAGATGTAATAGGAAAGTGTTAGTACTAGTTGGTCAGGTGCTGGCGAAAAAGATGCGTCTTTAGATGATTTTTGAAAATGGCTAAAGACTCAGCTGTTCGAATTAAGATCGGGAGGTCATTCCACCAGCTGGGCACAGTCCAGGAAAAGGTCCGTGAGAGAGATTTGGTACCTCTTTGTGATGGCACCACAAGGCGTCGTTCACTTGCAGACCGCAAGCTTCTGGAGGGTGCGTAAGTTTGAACAAGTGAGTTTAGATATATTGGTGCAGTGCTAGTTGTTGTCTTGTAGGCAAACATCAGTGCCTTGAATTTGATGCGAGCGGCTATTGGTAGCCAGTGTAACCTGATGAAGAGAGGGGTAACATGAGCTTTCTTTGGTTCATTAAAGACCACTCTGGCTGCTGCATTCTGGATCAGTTGCAGAGGCTTGATAGTAGATGCGGGAAGGCCCGCCAAGAGAACATTACAGTAGTCCAGTCTGGAGAGAACAAGAGCTTGGACAAGGAGCTGTGCAGCATGCTCCGACAGGAAGGGTCTAATCTTCCTAATGTTATATAAGGCAAATCTGCAGGACCGGGCCGTTGTAGCGATATGGTCTGTGAAGCTTAACTGATCATCGATCACAACTCCAAGGTTCCTGGCCGTCATGGAGGGAGTTATGGTTGACGAACCTAGCTGTATAGAGAAGTTGTTGTGAAGTGATGGACTGGCTGAGAACACAAGCAGTTCTGTCTTGACAAGGTTGAGCTGAAGGTGATGGTCTTTCATCCAGTTAGAGATGTCGCTCAAAAAGGCTGCAATGCGAGCAGCTATCGTCGGATCATCTGGTTGGAATGAGAAGTAGAGTTGAGTGTCATCAGCATAGCAGTGATAAGAAAAGCCATGCTTCTGAATGACCGATCCTAATGACGACATGTAGATGGAGAAGAGAAGTGGTCCTAGCACTGAGCCTTGAGGAACTCCAGTAGCAAGAAGTTGTGACTCTGAAACCTCACCCCTCCAAGATACCCTGAAGGACCTACCTGAGAGGTAAGACTCAAACCACAGGAGCGCGGTTCCCGAGATGCCCATCTTTCTGAGAGTGGACAGGAGGATCTGATGGTTAACTGTGTCAAAAGCCGCAGACAGGTCCAATAAGATGAGTACAGAGGATTTGGAAGCCGCTCTTGCAAGTCTCAGGGCCTCTGTAACCGAGAGTAGGGCAGTCTCAGTAGAGTGGCCGCTTCTGAAGCCCGATTGGTTGCTGTCCAGAAGATTGTTCTGTGCAAGAAACACAGAGAGTTGGTTGAACACAACTCGCTCAAGTGTCTTTGCAATGAATGGCAGAAGGGATACCGGTCTGTAGTGTTCTAAAAGTGCTGGATTCAAAGAGGGTTTTTTAAGCAGTGGGGTTACCCGGGCCTGCTTAAAAGCTGTTGGAAATGTACCAGTGTGAAGAGAGGTGTTGATAATGTGAGTAAGCGTAGGTATGACCGAAGAAGAGATGGCCTGAAGGAGGTGAGTGGGGATAGGATCTAGCGGACAAGTAGTGGGATGATTAGAAAGGATGAGTTTTGAGACTTCCGTCTCAGAGAGAGGAGAGAAGGAGGTGAGGGAGTGTGTATTAGTCGGTATGAAGTTATCAGTTTGTGGTGGGAGGAATTGGTCACTAATGGTTTTTGTTTTATTTGTGAAGAAAATTGCAAAGTCATCAGCTTTAAGAGTTGATGAAGGAGGAGGGGGAGGAGGACAGAGAAGAGAAGAGAAAGTTTTGAAAAGTGTGCGAGAGTCAGAACAATTGTTGATTTTGTTGTGGTAGTAATTCATTTTAGCCGTGGATACGTTGGCAGAGAAGGAAGAGAGGAGTGACTGATACGCACTAAGGTCAGTAGAGTTTTTTGATTTGTGCCATTTCCTCTCTGCAGCCCTTAGTTTAGTTCACGGAGAACATCAGACAGCCAGGGGGCAGAGGGGGTAGAGCGTGCTGGTCTGGATGAAAGGGGGCAAAAGATGTCTAAGCAAGATGTTAGAGTGGAGCAAAGAGTGTCAGTAGCACTGTTTGCATCCAGTGCTGAAAGCTGAGAGGGTGAAGGAAGTGCAGATGTAACCAATGAGGAGAGGCAAGAGGGAGAAAGCGAGCGTAGGTTACGGCGAAAGGTGACCTGTGGGGGAGTGTGTGTTATGACCGGAGTTAGTGTGAGGTTAGAAGTGATGAGGAAGTGGTCTGAGGTGTGCAGTGGAGTAACTAACGTGTTGTCAGTGGAGCAGTAGCGTGTGTAGATGAGGTCCAGATGGTTACCTGATTTATGAGTAGCCATGGTTGTCACTCGCTTGAGATCAAATGAAGTGAGAAGGGTGTTGAAGTCGGCAGCCTGGGGTTTTTCTAGGTGGATGTTGAAGTCGCCAAGCAGTACCAGAGGAGTGCCATCCTCAGGAAAGTTTGACAGTAGTACATCCAGCTCATCCAAGAAGTTTCCCAGTTGACCTGGGGGACGATACACAACTACAACGTGGATTTTAGCAGCGTGTGTGATAGTAACTACATGAGATTCAAATGAGCTGTTGCCTGTAAGAGATGGTAGAAGATCAAATTTCCATTCCTTTGAAATAAGGAGGCCCGTGCCTCCACCCCTCCCAAGTGTGCGAGGGGTGTGGGAGAAAGTGAAGTTAGTGGAGAGTGCTGCAGGAGTGGCAGTGTCCTGAGGTTTGATCCAAGTCTCCGTTAGGGCCATGAGGTTGAGACCGGAATGAGTAGCAATAGAAGGAATGAAGACTGATTTGTTTACAGCAGACTGGCAGTTCCAGAGACCAATTGGAATAGAGAGTAAAGTATTAGAAGACCGAGGGACAGGCCGTAGGTTAGTAGGATTAGCCTGCCTCCAACGTATAGTGCGTGCCTTCCGAGTGTTAGTAGTTGTGGTGGAGATTTGAAAGCACATAGTGTGTACAATTGACTAAAATAAGTAAATGCGAACAAGTAGTGCAAAAAGTAAGGAAAGGGGAAAGAGCAATACTCAAGTGCCTTGTCGGTGTTCTTGCTCGGTGGAGTCGCGCAAGGTAGAGTCGATCGTCTTTACACTCGTCGGTCTTCACACGAGGAGGGCTTCACACGAGGGCTGCCGCGACCGCTGCCGCGGTATAGAATCCAGTAATAAACTAGCCTTAATTATTCCTTATAGAAGTCAGCTGACCACGCCTTACTACTTAGCCAAGCGAAACTGGGAAATTCCCGCGATACCCACGACAACAAACGAGACTTCACTTACTACGGTAAAACACGGTGTATGCAAAAACAGAGTTTCCTAGTAACAACAACTGCGCTGAAATCTAATGAGAAAACAAGACAAAACACTTACAAACTGCTGTTCTCTTCTGCTGTTCTTCTGCTCCTTCTGACAGTTCTAGGGAGCAGTCTACCTGGACCATGTTCTAGGGCGCAGTCTACCAAGGGAGCAGTCAATCTAGGGAGCAGTCTACCAAGGGAGCAGTCTACCTGCACTATGTTCTTTGGAGCCGTCTAACAAGGGAGTAGTCTACCAAGGGAGCAGTCTACCTGCACTATGTTCTTGGGAGCCGTCTAACAAGGGAGAAGTCTACCAAGGGAGCAGTCTACCTGCACTATGTGTTAGGGAGCAGTCAATATAGGGAGCAGTCTACCTGCACTATGTGTTAGGGAGCAGTCAATATAGGGAGCAGTCTACCTGCGCTATGTTCTAGGGGGCAGTCTACAAAAGGGAGCAGTCTACCTGCACTATGTACTTGGGAGCAGTCTACCAAGGGAGCAGTCTACCTGCACTATGTTCTAGGGAGCAGTCAATCTAGGTGCAGTCTATCAAGTCAAGTCAAGTCAAGTCAAGTCACCTTTATTTATATAGCGCTTTTACCAATACAGATTGTGTCAAAGCACTTAACAGTATCAAATTGGAGGACAGAGTGTCAGTAATATATAATAAGATTAAACATTTAATTTTCAGTTAAAGGCATTTCATTATTGAATTCAGAGATGTCATTGTCTAGCTCAGTTTAGTTTAAATAGTATATGAGCAATCAAATCGGCGATAATCGCTAGAAATTAGGTGTCCCCAACTGAGCAAGCCAGAGGCGACAGCGGCAAGGAACCAAAACTCCCTCTGAGACAGAATGGAGAAAAAAAACCTTGGGAGAAACCAGACTCAGTCGGGGGGCCAGTTCTCCTCTGACCAGACGACACCCACAGTTCAAAAGTTTCAGGTTCTAACGATAGTAGTATTATGTAGTTAGGTATTTTATTATATTTTTAATTATATTTTTTAGTTTTAATGTATTTTAATCGAGGTCTCCGGGGGTCATCTGGGTGTCCTGGTCTCCGCTGACGATCAGGGCTGCAGACATCATCTCTTGGTGCTGATCCACCATCTGATCATAGGAAAGAAACAGACAAATATTAGCGTAGATGCCATTCTACTTACGATGTAACGAGTACACCGTGTGTTGTGGGAAGTGTTCCCGGTTCCGGTTGATCTAATTAATGCAGCCTAACAATCCTTTAACGGATTTGAATAATAGAAGCGTATTAGTGTGTTATGTGTACGCCAGGGTAAAGAGATGGGTCTTTAATCTAGATTTAAACTGACAGAGTGTGTCTGCCTCCCGAACAGTGTTAGGTAGACTGTTCCAGAGTTTGGGTGCTAAATAGGAAAAGGATCTGCCGCCTGCAGTCGATTTTGATATTCTAGGTATTATCAAACGGCCAGAGTTTTGAGAACGCAGCGGACGTGGAGGACTATAATGCGATAAGAGCTCGCTCAAGTACTGAGGAGCTAAACCATTAAGGGCTTTATAAGTAATTAACAAGATTTTAAAATCTATCCGATGTTTGATAGGGAGCCAGTGCAGTGTTGACAGAACCGGGCTAATATGGTCATATTTCCTGGTTCTAGTAAGGACTCTAGCTGCTGCATTTTGGACCAACTGTAGTTTGCTGATCAAGCGTGCTGAACAACCACCCAATAAAGCATTACAATAGTCTAGCCTTGAGGTCATAAACAAGGGAGCAGTCTACCTGCACTATGTTCTAGAGAGCAGTCAATCTAGGGAGCAGTCTACCAAGGGAGCAGTCTACCTGCACTATGTTCTTGGGAGCAGTCTACCAAGACTATGTTCTTGGGAGCAGTCTACTAAGGGAGCGGTCTACCTGCACTATGTTCTAGGGAGCAGTCTACAAAAGGGAGCAGTTTACTTGCACTATGTTCTTGGGAGCAGTCTAACAAGGAAGAAGTCTACCAAGGGAGCAGTCTACCTGCACTATGTGTTAGGGAGCAGTCAATCTAGGGTGCAGTCTACCTGCACTATGTTCTATGGAGCAGTCAATCTAGGGAGCAGTCTACCAACGGAGCAGTCTACCTGCACTATGTTCTTGGGAGCAGTCTACCAAGGGAGCAGTCTACCAAGACTATGTTCGTGGGAGCAGTCTACAAAGGGAGCAGTCCTCCAAGGGAGCAGTCTACCTGCACTATGTATTAGGGAGCAGTCAATCTAGGGTGCAGTCTACCTGCACTATGTTCTAGGGAGCAGTCAATCTTGGGAGCAGTCTACCTGCACTAAGTTCTTGGGAGCAGTCTACCTGGACTATGTTCTAGGGTGCAGTCTACCAAGGGAGCAGTCTACCTGCTCTACGTTCTAGGGAGCATTATACAAAGGGAGTAGTCTACCTGCACTATGTTCTAGGGAGCAGTCTACCTGGACCATGTTCTTGGGAGCCGTCTAACAAGGGAGAAGTCTACCAAGGGAGCAGTCTACCTGCACTATGTGTTAGGGAGCAGTCAATCAAGGGTGCAGTCTACCTGCACTATGTTCTTGGGAGCAGTCTACCAAGGGAGCAGTCTACCTGCACTATGTTCTAGGGAGCAGTCTACCAAGGGAGCAGTCTACCTGCACTATGTTCTTGGGAGCAGTCTACCAAGGGAGCAGTCTACCAGACTATGTTCTTGGGAGCAGTCCACCAAGGGAGCAGTCTACCTGCACCATGTTTTAGGGAGCAGTCAATCTAGGGTGCAGTCTACCTGCACTTTGTTCTAGGGAGCAGTCAATCTAGGGAGCAGTCTACCTGCACTATGTTCTAGGGAGCAGTCTACCAAGGGAGCAGTCTACCTGCACTATGTTCTTGGGAGCAGTCTACCAAGGGAGCAGTCTACCAGACTATGTTCTTGGGAGCAGTCCACCAAGGGAGCAGTCTACCTGCACCATGTTTTAGGGAGCAGTCAATCTAGGGTGCAGTCTACCTGCACTTTGTTCTAGGGAGCAGTCAATCTAGGGAGCAGTCTACCTGCACTATGTTCTAGGGAGCAGTCTACCAAGGGAGCAGTCTACCTGCACTATGTTCTTGGGAGCAGTCTACCAAGGGAGCAGTCCACCAAGGGAGCAGTTCACCAAGAGAGAAGTCTACCTGCACTATGTATTAGGGAGCAGTCAATCTAGAGTGCAGTCTACCTGCACTATGTTCTAGGGAGCAGTCAATCTAGGGAGCAGTCTATCAAGGGAGCAGTCTACCTGCACTATGTTCTAGGGAGCAGTCAATCTAGGGTGCAGTCTACCTGCACTATGTTCTGGGGAGCAGTCTACCAAGGGAGCAGTCTACCTGGACTATGTTCTTGGGAGCAGTCTACCTGGACTATGTTCTAGGGTGCAGTCTACCAAGGGAGCAGTCTACCTGCACTATGTTCTAGGGAGCAGTCTACAAAGGGAGCAGTCTATCAATGGAGCAGTCTACATGCACTATGTTCTAGGGAGCAGTCTATCAAGGGAGCAGTCTAGCTGCACTATGTTCTTGGGAGCAGTCTACCAAGGGAGCAGTCTACCTGCATTATGTTCTAGGGAGCAGTCTAACAAGGGAGAAGTCTTCCAAGGGAGCAGTCTACCTGGACTATGTTCCATGGATCAGTCTATCTGGACTATATTCTATGGAGTCTACCAAGGGAGCAGTCAATCTAGGGAGCAGTCTACCAACGGAGCAGTCTACCTGCACTATGTTCTAGGGAGCAGTCTACAAAAGGAGCAGTCTACCAAGGGAGCAGTTTACCTGCACCATGTTCTAGGGTGCAGTCTACCTGGACCATGTTCTAGGGAGCAATCTACCTGCACTATGTTCTAGGGAGCAGTCTACCTGGACCATGTTCTAGGGTGCAGTCTACCAAGGGAGCAGTCAAGCTAGGGAGCTGTCTACCTGCACTATTTTCTATGGAGCAGTCAATCTAGGGAGCAGTCTACCAACGGAGCAGTCTACCTGCACTATGTTCTTGGGAGCAGTCTAACAAGGGAGAAGTCTACCAAGGGAGCAGTCTACCTGCACTATGTGTTAGGTAGCAGTCAATCTAGGGTGCAGCCTACCTGCACTATGTTCTATGGAGCAGTCAATCTAGGGAGCAGTCTACCAACGGAGCAGTCTACCTGCACTATGTTCTAGGGGGCAGTCTAAAAAAGGGAGCAGTCTACCTGCGCTATGTTCTTGGGAGCAGTCAACCAAGGGAGCAGTCTACCTGCACTATGTTCTAGGGAGCAGTCAATCTAGGGAGCAGTCTATCAAGGGAGCAGTCTACCTGCACTATGTTCTAGGGAGCAGTCAATCTAGGGAGCAGTCTACCAAGGGAGCAGTCTACCTGCACTATGTTCTTGGGAGCAGTCTACCAAGGGAGCAGTCTACCAAAGGAGCAGTCTACCTGCACTATGTTCTAGGGAGCAGTCTTCTAAAGGGAGTAGTTTACCTGCACTATGTTCTTGGGAGCAGTCTAACAAGGGAGAAGTCTACCAAGGGAGCAGTCTACCTGCTCTATGTGTTAGGGAGCAATCAATCTAGGGTGCAGTCTACCTGCACTATGTTCTATGGAGCAGTCAATCTAGGGAGCAGTCTACCAAGGGAGCAGTCTACCTGCACTATGTTCTGGGGAGCAGTCAATCTAGGGAGCAGTCTACCAAGGGAGCAGTCTACCTCCACTGTGTTCTTGGGAGCAGTCTACCAAGGGAGCAGTCTACCAAGACTATGTTCTTGGGAGCAGTCTACCAAAGGAGCAGTCTACCTGCACTATGTTTTAGGGAGCAGTCAATCTAGGGTGCAATCTACCTGCACTATGTTCTAGGGAGCAGTCTATCTGCACTAAGTTCTTGGGAGCAGTCTACCTGGACCATGTTCTAGGGTGCAGTCTACCAAGGCAGCAGTCAATCTAGGGAGCAGTCTACCAAGGAAGCAGTCTACCAAGGGAGCAGTCTACCTGCACTATGTTCTTTTGAGCAGTCTACCAAGGGAGCAGTCTACCTGCACTACCTGCACTATGTTCTTGGGAGCAGTCTACAAAAGGGAGCAGTTTACCTGCACTATGTTCTTGGGAGCAGTCTAACAAGGGAGAAGTCTTCCAAGGGAGCAGTCTACCTGGACTATGTTCCATGGATCAGTCTATCTGGACTATGTTCTATGGAGTCTACCAAGGGAGCAGTCAATCTAGGGAGCAGTCTACCAAGGGAGCAGTCTACCTGCACTATGTGTTAGGGAGCAGTCAATCTAGGGAGCAGTCAACCTGCACTATGTTTTATGGAGCAGTCAATCTAGGGAGCAGTCTACCAATGGAGCAGTCTACTAGAACAGGACCATGTTCTAGGATGCAGTCTACCTGGACCATGTTCTAGGGTGCAGTCTACCTGGACCATGTTCTTGGGAGCAGTCTATCTGGACCATGTTCTTGGGAGCAGTCTACCAAGGAAGCAGTCTACCTGGACTATGTTCTTGGGAGCAGTCTACCAAGGGAGCAGTCTACCTGGACTATGTTCGAGGGAGCAGTCCACCTGGACTATGTTCTTTGGGAGCAGTCTACCAAGGGAGCAGTCTCCCTGGACTATGTACTTGGGAGCAGTTTACCAAGAGAGTAGTCTACCTGGACAATATTCCATGGAGCAGTCTTACCTGGACAATGTTTTAGGGAGCAGTCTACCAAGGGAGCAGTCTACCTGCACTATGTTCTATGGAGCAGTCAATCTAGGGAGCAGTCTACCTGGACCATGTTCTATGCATCAGTCTTTTAAGGGAGCAGTCTATTTAGGGTGCAGTCTACCTGGACTATGTCCTAGTGTGCAGTCTACCTGGACTATTTCCTAGATAGTGTGCACCCAATAAATAAATAAATAAATAAATAAATAAAAATAAATAAATAAATAAAAAAAAGTTGAGAAAATGCAAAAATCTGCTGAAGCTGGTTGCCTTTAACTTAACCCCCTGGGGTCGACAAACGCGTATACGTGTTTTGTGGCAGATTTTACTGATAAGGCCGAAATGAGCTTGAATTACTCTGCCATTTTTGATCGTACAGATAAGAGCAATACACCATTTGAATCTGTAAGGGGTCTACTTTTATTTGAATAAACTCATAACAACAACTAAACTTTGTGCTTTTGAAGAATAAAGAAAAGAAACAGGGTGCGCTCTCTGTCTTCTCCGTCTCCGCGAGCTGCTTTTTGAAACACGGCACTAAAATGAACTGTAACTCCGCAAATACTTCACACAGAGACATGAGACATATTATCTATAGAAAGCTTGATATGTCTACTGTTAAATGAAGTAAGTTTTACCGAAAACAAATATTCTGTGATAAAGTAATCCGTATGAAACCAAGGACATGTCCAGTTTTTCCGTCTGGTCTCATTGTCTCTAATTAGGTCACGCCCACGAGCTGCTCGCGCTATTGTCATTACAAACCTCCACACGAGCCACGCGGCATGTAAACGCCCGCACCGCTGTAAACAAAGCAGCAACGCATTCATCTCGGATACTTTTCAGTTTTGGAAGAACACGCTGTGAGGAACAAGCTTTGTATTTACCTCAGAAACGCGCTGAGAGGAAAAAGCTTTGTTTACTTCACAAACAGAGCGCGAGCGCAGCTGGAGCCACGGAGGAGGAGATCTTCTATTCCGAGTAAGTAATGTTTCTTATTAGCATTCGATAATGTGTTGTTGTGACAAAGTTGAACGCATTTATAACTCCAGAATAAAATGTGTGAAATCAAGTGCAACGTTTTGAAATATGATAGACAACCTTTCATTGCATTTAAATGTTGCACGAAGTGAGGATAGTTATATGTTCTATAAACAATGATATAAAAGTAATGTCTAAGAAAGTTTAGACCAATCTTTACTGTGAAGTAGCCTGCTCTGTTTGCAAATACCTGCTCAAACATGTTTATAATAAGCTTAACAATAATAATTTAGTTTCTCAGTTATAAAATGTTGTTTTTGTATTGTATGAAAATACATGTGTGTATCTATGTTATAAAATCATGTGGGCTATGTTGGTGATTGCTAATCTAATAATATAGTTGTTCCTGATAAGACTATCAACATGCTCACTAATTTATTTATTTATTTATTTTTTTTGGGGGGGTGCTTTATTTATTTTGAATAGTAATATGTAGGCCTATATATTATAATAAATATAATGTACTGTTTTTGCTGTACTTTGGATCAAATAAATGAGCTGAAGACACTTCTTAAAAAAAACATTACAAATCTTACAGTTTAAATAATTTGACTGGTAGTGTATGTATGGTCACCATGTTTGCTTTGTCTTTGTCCGTTCATTGTGTTGCTCACGTCTGTTTTGTGTTTTCTCATGCAGTTTCTGCTGTCTCCTGTTTTCCTGGGTTCCAGTTTCCTGCCACTGTTTTGGATATTTTGGATATTGCACCCACGATGTCTTGACTCTTCTGTTGTTTATTTGTTTGTTTGTTCCTAATAAACTGTTTAACTGCACTCGCAAGTGAATCTCAAGTTATTTTATGTGATAGTTATATGTATACACATTTCTTTTTTCCTCACATTCTTTCTTGTAACTCCTCTCTCTCAGTCACACACCTGACTGAATGGCTCATTATGGAGCTCATTATGCGGGCCTTTGTCTTCTCAGGTGTGAGTCACGCCCTCTCGCATAGAGCCTTTCCACTCAAAAAGTGACTTAGAAAATTTAAATCAATATATTGTTTTCTCTGAATGAGTGAGTTAGATTATTTTCAGATCATTTTGAAGCAAATATTCTTGGCTACAAGATCCAGTTCTCAGAAGTCTTGTGAACAAATGTTCTGTATGTGTTTTATGGCCTTATTTCAGTTACTTTAAAATTTTAGTTTTTTTCAAACCACGCATAAACGTTGTTTTCTCAAAAACACAATCACGTACGTACATGCTGCTCACATATTATTGTAGCCCAGTTTGTGCTGAATACAGTGTTTTTGGACTTAAGCCATTAAAATGTTTATAAGCAAGTGAAAAAAGCACAAATGTAAGGGCATGTCAAAACTTCTCTGGGGCCCCAAAACACCCTCAGACCCCAGAGGGTTAAGTTTTCGGATGACACGACTGTGGTGGGTCTCATTAGCAACAGAGATGAGACAAACTACAGGAGCGAGGTGAGCCGCCTGGCCGGGTGGTGCAGTGACAACAATCTCTCTCTAAATGTGGAGAAGACGAAGGAGATTGTTGTTGACTTCAGGAGAGTGCACTGTCTACATGCTCCTCTGACCATCAATGGTGCGACCGTGGAGAGAGTGAGCAGTACCAAGTTCCTGGTGTACACATCACAGAGGACCTCTCCTGGACCAACAACACTGCAGCACTGGCCAAGAAAGCACAACAGCATCTCTACTTCCTCCGTAAACTCAGAAGAGCCAGAGCCCCGGCCCCCATCATGTGCACCTTCTACAGAGGCACCATCGAGAGCATCCTGACTAGCTGCATCACTGTGTGGTATGGCGCCTGCAATGTGTCCTGCTGCAAGTCCCTTCAACGGATAGTGAGAGCAGCTGAGAAGATCGTTGGTGTCTCTCTCCCCTCCCTCCAGGACATCTACAGCACTCGTCTCACCCGCAAAGCTCTCTGCATTGCAGGCGATCCCACGCACCCGACACACTACTTCTTCAGACTGTTACCATCAGGGAGGAGACTGCGGAGTCTCCAGGCCAGGACCAACAGACTGAAAGACAGACTGTCAGGAAGCTGAACTCCCTCCCGTCCTTGCCCCCCCTCCCCTCTCTTACCCCACGCACTACTGAACACTGACCCCCCACCACCACCCACATCCACCCACATCCACATACACACACACACACACACACACACACACACACACACACACACACACACACACACACACACACACACAATGTGATCAGCACCAGTCACTTTGTACTTTGTACAGCATTGGACTTGACCTCATTCAACTACCTCTTCTGTCAGTCTGGAAAAAGAATGCTCTTCGTCACTTTAAAAAAATAGTCTCAATAAGCTCTTTGCACTATACCATTTATGGTCTGCACTGTTTGTTTGTCTATCTCACTGGTTTGCACTCTATTTACCATGTGCCTTGTGCCACTTTATCCATTTTATATTATTTTATTTTCATTTTTATTATTTTTATTCTACATGTCCTTATTTGTATATTTGTAATAATTGCATTTTGTGTTTGGGTATGTGTATAGGTGTATATATATATTTGATTTGTGCTTATCTGTATTTATGCGCTCTACTATTAGTACTTAGTGTTATCTGTTTGCACCAGGGAGTAAGAGAGTAACGAAATTTCAGTTCTCTGTATGTATGTACGGTACATGTGGCAGAATTGACAATAAAACAGACTTTGACTTTTGACTTGACTAATTCTGCAATGGAATGCACAAAGTCTAATTGCAAATGGCCAAGAATTTAAAAAAATACATCAATGATTTAACAGTTAAACCTGATATTATATGCATTCAAGAAACATGGTTAAAACCTAATCTTGATTTTATATTGAAAGGATATCATTCTGTAAGAAGTGATAGAGAAACAAATAGAGGAGGAGGTTGTATTACCTTTATTAAAGAAGGAATCTCATATAGGTCGATTAATATATCTGAACATGAATGTGTAGTGACAGAGATATTTAGTCATAAAAATAAGGGTAAAATCAAGATTATTAATTATTATAATCCATGTAAAGCATTATCATATAATTTATTAAATAGTATCTGCTCTAGAGGAAAACATAAAGAAATATGGTGTGGAGACTTCAATGCCTATAACAGTTTATGGGGAAGTGAGTTTACTGACCTGAATTGGGAAGCAGTGGAAGAAATGATGAATGACAGAATGTTAGTATGTTTGAATAATGGTACAGGTGCGCGCATTAATATATACAATAATACTACCTCCTGTATAGATTTGACATTAGTGGACAGGAAAATAGCTAATAAATGCGAGTGGAAAGTGGAACAAAATATTAACATGGGTAGTGATCACTTTCCAATTTTTTGTAAGATTGAAACAGAAATTTCAAAGCAACAGAATCAAGCTGTTAGTGATATCTGTAAAGCTAATATGTTGGGTAAAGAATTTGCTAATATTCATAAAGGTAATCATCTAGATGTAATTTTTAAAAAAAGGAAAGAAGAAATTTTGAAAGGAAATAATAACATACTAAATGTCAAAGAAGATTCAAATTCTATACTTGATGCTGAATTTACCCTATCAGAGCTTAAAATAGCAATTAAAAATACTGCATATTCTTCACCAGGTACTGATCAATTATGTTATGCAATGTTTAGGAAATTGCCTGATGGAATTCTAGGAAAAATTTTAGAACTTTTTAATAAGATATGGGATGAAGGAAAATTTCCAAAGATATGGAAAAAAGCAATAATCCTTCCATTTGTTAAACCAGGAAAAGATTCAAGTAATCCTGGAAACTATAGGCCTATAGCCTTAACATCGCACCTATGAAAGTTAATGGAAAAATTTGTTGTGGCTCATTTAAACTATTTTTTAGAAAAAGAAAGATTACTTAGAGAATACCAAACTGGTTTTAGGTAAGGTAAATCTACTACTGATGCTTTAGTTAAATTGAGTAATGAGATTGAAAAAACTCTAATTATGAAAGAAATTATGGTAGCTGTATTTTTGGATGTAGAAAAAGCATATGACACCATGTGGAGGGAAGGTTTAGTAATTAAACTGAATAAAATGGGGATTGGTGGGAAAATGTATAATTATATAATGGATTTTCTTTCTCAACGTGTTAGTGTTAGAGTAGGTGAAGAAAGCTCAGAAGAATTCACAGTAGAAAATGGAATTCCACAAGGAAGTGTGATTAGCCCAGTCCTGTTTAATCTGATGATAAATGACATATTTGAAAAACTAGGAAAAGGAAATGGAGGAATATTATATGCTGATGATGCTGTTATATGGAAAAGAGGTCGGAATATTTCACATATAGTTACGAACATACAAAAGGAAATTCAGACCTTAGAACAATGGGGAGTTGATTGGGGATTTAAATTTTCTGTACAGAAATCTAATGTAATGTTCTTTACTAAAAGGAAAATTGATGAAAATGACAAAATATGTCTTTATAGTCAATCATTAGAAAGAGTTAAAAAGTTTAAATATTTAGGAGTTTGGTTTGATGAAAAACACACATGGAAATACCATATTAATCACGTTGAAACAAAATGTAAAAAAGCCCTGAACTTGATGAGGATGATTACTGGACTCACTTGGGGAGCAGATAGACAGTCTTTAATGAATATTTACAAAGCTTTGATAAGGGCAAATATTGATTATGGAATTATTGTATATAATACGGTATGCAAAACTAGATTCGAAAAAATTAATAGGGTTCAATATCGTGCATTAAGAATTGCAATAGGAGCCATGAGAACAACACCTAAGAGTGCTTTTTTAGTAGAATCAGAAGAAGTCCCACTAAAATTAAGATTCATTAAATTGTCATTAACATATTGGGTTAGATTAATAAGCAGCAATAGCAATCCAGCTACATCAGTATTAAATGATTGTTGGGAATATCATAAAAAAGCCAAAGGCTTTGGTTGGAATATAAATAATATAGTAGAACAATTTGGCATTAATTAATTAGATTTTAGCCCTGCAGTACCTTTAAGTGAAGTTCCTCCCTGGATGCTCCCTTTTCCAGTCGTCAATACAAAATTACTAAAAGAGAAAAGAGAATATCAAGAGGATCAAAGTTTTGCAAAATATGGTCAAATATATTTGTCTTCAATATATTACGGATATCTTAAAATATTTACAGATGGGTCAAAAAACAAAAATGGTCATTGTGGCATAGGAATATATATTCCAGAATTTAACAAAAAATTTGGGTTATAGGTTAAATAACCATCTTTCTGTTTTTACAGTTGAGATGTCTGGGATAATTACAGCATTAAGATGGATAGAAGAAAATAAACCAATTAAATCAGTCATATGTACAGATCCAATGGCAGCCTTACAAAGTTTAGAAAGTAATATTTCAGTTAGAGAAGATTTAATTATTGAAACTAGACATTTGCTTTTAAATATTAGAAATTTAGGAATAGAAGTTCAGTTTTGTTGGGTTCCAGCACATATTAGCATCAAAGGTAATGAAAAGGCTGATAAGATGGCAAAAGAAACATTGGAAAAAGAGCAAGTAGAAATTAATACTTCAATGGGAAAAGGAGAGATTAAAGCCAAGATCAAATTTGAAATAATGGATGATTCTGGTCTCTGTATAACTTCAATGCAAAAGAGAATGTTGTTTCCTGGTTTTACAGCTGCGAAGAAGACAATAATACAAAACTGGTTTACACCGCACATGTGTGGAAAAACATATTGGATCCGCAGCCTCCTGCAAATAGTGACTTGTGAATGTACAACAGCACAAATCAATGGGGCCAAGCCTTCTACCATTGATGCTTGGCAGTGCTTTCTCTTTGATATACGAGACTGTATAAAGGAGTGACTTTTGTGTTTTTCTTGTCCTTCCCTCTCTCCCTCCCTTTGACTGGACTTTGAGATATTGAGTATGTGTCTGTTGTTGTTGTTGTTGTTGTTGTTGTTGTTGTTGTTGTTGTTTTGTTGTTTGTTTGTTTTTTTATTATTATGTATTTTATATTTATTCATTTTTTATTTTTTGGATGTTATGTATGAAAAATAAAAAATGTTGATAACAAAAAAAAAGTGAAATAATGGAAATATGGCAAAAAGAATGGGAGTCTGAGATTAAAGCTAAACATTATCATATTAATCACTCAAAAGTAGGAGGAAACAGGATACATATGAAAAACAGGCGAGAAGAAGTGGTATACTCAAGGCTGAGATTAGGTCATACTGGATTGAATGATACATTACAGATAATAGGGAAGAGTAATGGATTATGTACAAGATGTCAAACCAAGGAAGATGTAGAACATGTCTTGTTTAGATGCAATTGCAATAAATATCATGAATTCAGGCAGAAATGGCAGGAAATGGAAGAAGAAAATAAAATTGAAGATGTTCTTAAAGAACAAGGGATGGAAAGAAATAGACTCAAAGCTTTGTTTATGTTTCTTGAAAATACTGGATTAATCAGAAGAATTTAGGTATGAAAAAGTTAATAAGTTGAGTTTATTTTATTTGAGTTATACTTTTTTTTTTTTCTTTCTTTCTAGGTGAAATAAGTGAAGTATCTGTCAAGTCCTTCTACACACTCCTGTACAGTAGGTGGCGATAACAAGTTGCAAAAGCCAAGAAGAAGAAGAAGAAGAAGCTGCTCTGGTTTTTCACCTGGTTCCAGCAAGGGTTTAATTATTGGGCTCTAAACTTCCTCATTTGTAAGATGCTTTGGGTAAAAGCATCTGCTAAATAGTGATAGCGAAGTGAATCGTTCTGAACCAGTGAAGATTTCAACACAATTGTATCGGAAAAAGGTTCATTGGTTCAAAGGTTCCTCACATCACAGATGTCAGTTAACTCTCAGCACACAGAAACTCCTTCACCTAGATATCACACTATAGAGACTGTGTCTGTTCCCCGAACTAGAAAATACAGAAAACATCCAAACCAAAGTAAATAGTAACAATTTCATTGATGTTCAACAAATAAAAAAACAATATAATACAGATAAACACATGATAAAGCTTGGCTTATTGAATATTAGATCCCTTTCTTCAAAAGCACTTTTTGTAAATGATATGTTCACTGACCATAAACTAGATGTGCTTTGTCTGACAGAAACCTGGCTAAAACAAGATGATTACATTACTTTAAACGAGTCTACACCCCAAGATTACTGTTACAAACATGAACCGCGTCCAAAAGGTAAAGGGGGAGGTGTTGCTACAATTTATAGCAAAAATTTCAGTATTTCTCAGAGGTCGGGTTTCAAGTATAATTCGTTTCGAAGTAATGGTGCTCCATATAACGTTATCCAAAGAAACAAGTGTTAATGATAAATACCCTGTGATGTTTGTACTGGCTACTGTATACAGGCCACCAGGGCACCATACAGACTTTATTAAAGAATTTTCTGATCTTCTATCGGAGTTAGTGCTGACTGCAGATAAAGTCCTAATCGTTGGTGATTTTAATATCCATGTTGATAAGGGAAAAGATTCGTTGGGATCAGCATTTATAGACATTCTAAACTCTATTGGTGTTAAACAACATGTGTCAGGACCTACTCATTGTCGAAATCATACTCTAGATTTAATACTGTCACATGGAATTGATGTTAGTGGGGTTGAAATTTTGCAGCAGAGCGATGATATCTCAGATCATTATCTAGTCTCCTGTATATTCCATATAGCTAAAGCTGTAAAGCCAACTCCTTGTTACAAATATGGTAGAACCATTACCTCCACCACAAAAGACTGCTTTATAAATAATCTTCCTGACTTAGCTCAGTTCCTCAGTATATCCAATAGCTCAGAACAACTTGATGATGTAACAGGAACTATGGACTCTCTCTTTTCTAGCACTTTAGATGCGGTTGCTCCTTTACGCTTAAGGAAGATTAAGGATAAGAGTCCAACACCGTGGTATAATGAGCACACTCGTGCCCTAAAGAGAGCAGCCTGGAAAATGGAGCGCAGCTGGAGGAAAACTAAATTAGAGGTATTTCGTTTAGCTTGCCGGGAAAGTACCCTATCCTACAGAAAAGCATTAAAAACTGCTAGATCTGATTACATTTCGTCTCTTCTAGAAGAAAACAAACATACCCCTCGGTTTTTATTCAATACAATGACTAAATTAACGAAAAATATAGCATCAACAGGTTCCCAAGAGCATAGCAGTAATGACTTTATGAACTATTTTACTTCCAAGATCGATACTATCAGAGATAAAATTGTATCCTTGCAGCCGTCAGCTACAGTATCGCATCAGATAGCGCACTATAGATCCCCTGAGGAACAATTCCATTCATTTTCTACTGTAGGAGATAGTGTTGTCAAAAAACCCGGTACTTCGGTACCAAGTCGGTACTAAAGAAATGAAAACGTCACGGTACCAAGTTGTTTTAAGTACCGGTTGTATCGAGTACCCGGGCAACCCGGTTCTTGGCGTTTGATTTCCGCGATGCAGAAAACGCGGACGGAATCTCGGAATCCAGTTCTAAAAACGGAATTTATAGTTTAGCACAGAATGTCACGGAATTTGTCAAAGTTTAGATGAATTAATTCACTTAGATCAAATCGCGATATGGACCAGTATCTGCAAATATTAAGCTGCAAAAGTCGATACAAATGTGAATCCTGTATGTTCTGCGAGTCTCTGTGTGAGTGAATGAATGGCAGAGACACGCGGTTTTGTTTAGTATACACTGAAGCGCGCGTGACGCTCGCGGTGATTTCAGCATCTGCCGTCTCAGTGAGGACATAAATACATAAACAACATCTCCAGAACTGCTCTGAGAGTCACTTCACGAGCATTTTACCGTTTCATTGAGTAAAACCAGCGTCAATTTAAATGTGTTCACGGCAACCCGTCAAAATAAAAGTTCGGTTTAACTACGTACCATTAGGCTATTATTATTTAGTAGAATGTATGAGATAGGCTACTACTGCTACTACTGTTGAAAAAATTAATAAAACTTTATTTTTTTAAGAAATAATCACTCAATATTTCTTCCATGTTTTAATTTTAATAGTAAATCCCCTTTATTTACCAAAAAATAAAATGTTTAAATTTCATTAATTAAAAGACAAATTCAATTTGGGTGAAATTTGTTTACTGTTTTTCATACTTTTATTACTTGCGGAAAAACTTGAAACACAATTTTAAATAAGTATAAACAATGGCATTGATTTTTATACATTTTATTTTTTTTTGACTTTATTAATTAAAAAAAATTGTGTATTTTTTAATTAGCATGTTTTTGTGTTTTGCTTTGGTACCGAAATTGGTACCGAGAACCGTGGATTTTCACTGGTATCGGTACCGAATACTGAAATTTTGGTACCGTGACATCCCTAGTAGGAGAGGAAGAATTGTATAAACTTGTTAAATCATCTAAACCAACAACATGTGTTAGACCCGATTCCATCTAAACTACTAAAAGAGCTGCTTCCAGAAGTCATAGATCCTCTTTTGGCTATTATTAATTCATCATTGTCATTAGGATATGTCCCCAAAACCTTCAAATGGCTGTTATTAAGCCTCTCGTTAAAAAACCACAACTTGACCCCAAAGATCTAGTTAATTACAGACCGATCTCAAATCTCCCTTTTCTGTCAAAGATACTAGAAAAGGTAGTATCCTCACAATTATATTCCTTCCTAGAGAAAAATGATATCTGTGAGGAATTCCAGTCAGGATTTAGATCGTATCATAGTACTGAGACTGCTCTCATTAGAGTTACAAATGACCTGCTTCTATCATCTGATCGTGGTTGTATCTCTTTATTAGTTCTACTGGATCTTAGCGCTGCGTTCGACACTATCGACCACAACATTCTTTTGAATAGACTACAAAACTTTGTTGGCATTAGTGGAAGCGCCTTAGCATGGTTCAAATCGTACTTATCTGACCGCCATCAGTTCGTAGCAGTGAATGAAGAGGTATCATATCGATCACAAGTGCAGTATGGAGTACCTCAAGGCTCAGTACTAGGGCCGTTACTTTTCATGCTTTACATGTTACCCTTGGGAGATATTATCAGGAGACATGGTGTTAGCTTTCAGTTATGCTGATGATACTTAGCTCTATATTTCTTCACGGCCCGGTGAAACACACCAAATTGAGAAACTAACGGAATGCATAGTCGATATAAAAAACTGGATGACGAGTAATTTTTTACTGCTAAATTCTGAAAAAACAGAGGTGTTAATTATTGGACCTAAAACCCCCACATTTAATAACCTAGAACATTATCTAACACTTGATGGCTGCTCTGTCAATTCTTCTTCGTCAGTCAGGAACCTAGGTGTGCTGTTCGATAGCAATCTTTCATTTGAAAGCCATGTTTCTAGCATCTGTAAAACTGTGTTTTTTCATCTCAAAAGCATATCTAAATTGCGACCTATGCTCTCAATGTCAAATGCAGAAATGTTAGTTCATGCGTTTATGACCTCAAGGTTAGACTATTGTAATGCTTTATTGGGTGGTTGTTCTGCACGCTTGATCAACAAATTACAGTTAGTCCAAAATGCAGCAGCTAGAGTTCTTACTAGAACCAGGAAATATGATCATATTAGCCCGGTTCTGTCAACACTGCACTGGCTTCCTAACAAACATCGGATAGATTTTAAAATCTTGTTAATTACTTATAAAGCCCTGAATGGTTTAGCTCCTCAGTACTTGAGCGAGCTCTTATCGCATTATAGTCCTCCATGTCCACTGCGTTCTCAAAACTCTGGCCATTTGATAATACCTAGAATATCAAAATCGACTGCGGGCGGCAGATCCTTTTCCTATTTAGCACCCAAACTCTGGAACAATCTACCTAACACTGTTCGGGAGGCAGACACACTCTGTCAGTTTAAATCTAGATTAAAGACCCATCTCTTTAGCCTGGCTTGCACATAACACACTAATACGCTTCTATTATTCAAATCCATTAAAGGATTGTTAGGCTGCATTAATTAGATCACCAGGAACCGGGAACACTCCCCATAACACACAATGTACTCGTTACATCGTAAGTAGAATGGCATCTATGCTAATATTTGTCTGTTTCTTTCCTATTCTGTTTCTCACTCCGTATCCGATCAGATGGTGGATCAGCACCAAGAGATGATGTCTACAGCCCTGATCGTCAGCGGAGACCAGGACACCCAGATGACCCCCAGAGACATATCCCCAGCGAAAACCGCGATTAAAATACAATAAAACTAAAAAATATAACAAAATAACAAAAAATATAATAAAATACCTAACTACATAATACTACTATTGTTAGAAATGGCAACAAAATTAAAATAGAAATATAAACTTTTGAACTGCTGATTCGTCTGGTCAGAGGAGAACTGGCCCCCGACTGAGCCTGGTTTCTCCCAAGGTTTTTTTCTCCATTCTGTCTCAGAGGGAGTTTTGGTTCCTTGCCGCTGTCGCCTTTGGCTTGCTCAGTTGGGGACACTTAATTTCTAGCGATTATCGCCGATTTGATTGCACAGATACTATTTAACCTAAACTAAGCTAGACAATGACATCTCTGAATTCAATAATGAAATTCCTTTAACTGAAAATTGAGTGTTTAATCTTATCATTATACATTACTGACACTCTGTCCTCCAATTTGATACTGTTAAGTGCTTCGACACGATCTGTATTGTTAAAAGTGCTATATAAATAAAGGTGACTTGACTTGACTTGACTTCATTACTTGAAACTTTTTTAAAACTGTTTATGCTATGACCATCTAGTGGTCATAAAAATAAATAACACCTTCCAAAGTGTTATATTCCATTACAGCCAGTGGTTTCACATTTGATTCCACAACTGATTCTTTGTTTATTATATTTTATATAAATAATGGACATTGTCAAAGGCATTCATTTGTGTTGGTGTACAGGCACTAAAATAAGTAAAATAAATTAAACATGTTGGCGCCAATAGCCTCATGGTTAGTGCACCGACATATAGCGCAACTGTGCTCACATCAACCCAAGTTTGATTCTTGTCTCAAGGTCCTTTGCCGATCCTGCCCCCTCTCTCCACCCAATGCTTTCCTGTCTGCTCTCTACTACTGTCCTATCTAATAAAGGCATAAAAAGCCCAAAAATATAACTTTATAAATTAAACATAAATTCATAAATTAAATCTATGATCTGTTTATTGTAACTCTGCCTTGGTCCTTAGATTATTTCATGGCCAAAGTCCATTTTTTTTACTCTATATATAAATTATGTTAAAAAAAACAAACAAAAAAAACAACGCTAACACATTATAACGTACGATAATGTAAAGGAAACGGTGCGAGGTTCGCTTCGTTTGAACCAGATACTGTAGCAGTCACATGCTTTTCTCAAAATGAATCAAGCTCCAATACAGTTCTTCAATGTGAATTTTTTTTTTTTTGATACAAGCTTCGAAGCTTTGGTGTTGAACATAGCATCACTACTGCTAAATGAATAAATGTAAAAGTAAAATGTGCTGGGTTTGACTGAATTCTAAAAGTAAAGTAAAACAAAGTAATGCACACTGTAGACAAGCTGACTGTATAAAGTTTCATAATTTATGTTCACATTAAAAGCAGAAAGACCCATTAACTCTTCAAAGTAATATATATATATATATATATATAGGGAAGTTCATATATTATTTTTATATGACATTTTATTTATAAGGGTCATTCCATGAAATCGGTTCCTTTTGCATCCCTAAGAAATAATTAAACATAGATTTAATATAACAATTGAATAAATTTGCAAATTAAAACATAACGATACTATGTATTCTTTCATCAATATTACATTAAAAAAGTAAATTAAATATTATTTTAAATAATATAAATAGCATTTATGCTGATTAGGGTAAGGTTTTTGGCCTGTCCCTCACAATGATTTTCCTTTTTCAGCATTTGACAATTTGCAAAATGAAGGCAAAATGATATAAATAAAACACATTTACATATTGTTTAAAATATAGTCTCATTGCTAAGCAATGTTTTGGCACAAGTATGCATTTTTTCTATAAAATTTAAATCTTTAATCTAAAGTCCCCTGATTTCATGTCAATCCTGTTACCCTCATCAAAAAAAACCTTGTAAAATGATCTGTAATTGGGGATACTTATTTTCCAGCGATATCGTCTACATGATTGCACAGATACTATTTAAACTGAACTGAGCTGGACGATGACATCACTGAATTCAATAATGAAATGCCTTTAACTGAAAATTGACTGTTTAATCTTGTCATTTTACATTATTGACACTATTTTCCTATTCTGAAATTGGAAAGTTGCTTTGTCACAATCTGTATTGTTAAAAGCGCTATATAAATAAAGGTGAGTTTACTAATACAACTAGCAACTAATACAAAAAGACTTAAAAAAAAAGAAAAGAACAGATACTACTACCAAACAGCATAGGCATAATGCACCACAGAACAAAGGCACTGGTCACAGGGCCATAAGACAAATCAGACCCTACCCTCAACTAATACAGTATAAATCAAATGTATATGCAAGACAGAAATTGCCATTTAAAACAAACAAAAAAAGTTTGTGATGTAAAATTGTTATAAGTCCACAAAACAAATGCCAAATTAAACATACATAGAGCATCAATACAACAAGGGACCAAAAAATTAAGAATAAATGGGGAAGTAGTAGCCTGTAAGTAGCCTGTAAAAGTCAAAAGTAGAACAGAACATACGCTCAGGATCTATGTTTGTATGTTTATACAGCAATAATACAAGATTAAAAGGCATGCATACAAATGCACAAACAAAGTGATATTTATACAAGTGGGATAAATGTTTAAATACAGGCAAAAAAAATGCAAAAAGCATAGAAATTCAAACAGGCTAAAAGAAATAGCAGACATAAAACAAATACAAATATGGTACAAAGAATGTGAGGAAAGGGCAGAAAAATAGCATAGAATAAGACAAATACAACCTGCAACTAATACTAAAGGTAGTCAAAGAATATGAAAGCAGAAACACAAAAGGCCGTAAAAAAGATTTATAAAAAAAAAAAAAGCCATTAATGATTAGCAAGTTACTAGCATGTCGCTAGCATGTTTATAGCATGATTAGCAAGTCGCTAGGATAGATAGATAGATAGATAGATAGATAGATAGATAGATAGATAGATAGATAGATAGATAGATAGATAGATAGATTAGAAATATTAGATAGATAGATAGATAGATAGATAGATAGATAGATAGATTAGAAATATTAGATAGATAAGTTTGAATGAGTTTGAATGGGTTAGAAATAGTACATAGAAGGGAAACTTGATTGAGTCTCAAAGGATTCTGGGAGTTTAAGTTTGAATTTTGACAGTTGGAGTTTGAATAGTCTTGGCTCATCTGAACATTCCATCAATGTAGGTCTATGGGATTTTTATGATTTTTAATCATTTCTTCATGATTTTAATTCATTTTTATGAAAGTTTAGTCTGATCAGTTAGAAAAGATATAGCACACCCGGCGAGATCAGTCTGAAGATCTGGGCTGAGTTTGGAGTCTGTAGAGTTAAAGCTCTAGGAGGAGTTAAAGTTGATAATTTAGTCTCAGAAGAATAATAATAACTACATAGTAAAGTTTGGATACAAACTTTAACTTGGCTTGAAAAAGCCTAGCCAGAAAGCTTGTAAAAGTTTGAAGGTTTTAAGTTTAAAGTAGTTTGAAATACGTAAAATAGTTTTAAAGATTAAAGTTTTAATGTTTTAAAGGCAATACAGTTTATCAGAAGAACAGATCGCTGGGGTACCTGTGGTAGTTGTTAGGGTGTTGCTATGCGGTTGCTAGGGTACCCGGGGTGGTTGCTAAGGAGTTGCTATGCGGTTGCTAGGGTCCTTGGGGTGGCTGTTAAGGTGTTGCTATGCGGTTGCTAGGGTACCCGGGGTGGTTGCTAGGGTGTTGCTAGGCGGTTTCTAGGGTATCCGGGGTGGTTGTTAGGCAGTTGCTAGGGTACCCGGGGTTGTTGCTAAGGTGTTGCTATGTGGTTGCTAGGGTACTTGGGGTGGTTGCTAAGGTGTTGCTATGTGGTTCCTAAGGTACCCGTGGTGGTTACTAGGGTGTTGCTATGCGGTTGCTAAGGTACCCGGGGCGGTGGCTAGGGTGTTGCTATGCGGTTGCTATGTCACTCGGGGTTTACTAGGTGGTTGCTATGGTACTCGGGTGGTTGCTAAGGGGTTACTAGCTTGTTGTTAGCATTATTAGTAAGTTACCAGCATGTCTCTAACATGATTAGCATGTTACTAGCATGTTGTTAGCATGATTAGCAAGTTACTAGTACGTTGCTAGCATAATTAACAAGTTACAGCAGGTATCTAGCATGTTGCTAGCATGATTTTAGCATGATTAGCAAGTTACTAGCATGTTGCTAGCATGTTTCTAGCATGATTAACAAAGTTACCATCATGTATTTAACATGATTAGCATGTTACTAGCATTATTCTAACATGATTAGCATGTTACTAGCATGTTCTTAGCATGATTAACAAGTTACAACAGGTATCTAGCATGATGCTAGCATGTTTCTAGCATGATTAACAAGTTAATAGCATGTTGCTAGCATGATTAGCAAGTTACTAGCATGTTGTTAGCACGATTAGCAAGTTACTAGCGTGTTGCTAGCATGATCAACATGTTACCAGCATGTTGCTAGCATGATTATCAAGTTACTAGCATTATGTGAGCATGTTTCAAGCATGATTAGCAAGTTACTAGCATGTTGTTAGTATGATTAGCAAGTTACTAGCATGATGTTAGCATGTTTCAAACATGATTAACATATTACTAGCATGTTGCTAGCATGATTATCAAGTTACTAGCATTATGTTAACATGTTTCAAGCATGATTAGCAAGTTACTAGTATGATGTTAACATGTTTCAAGCATGATTCACGTGTTGCTAGCATGATTCTAACATGTTTAGCATGTTACTAGCATGATTAGCAAGTTGCTAGCATGATGTTAGCATGTTTCAAGCATGATTAGCAAGTTACTAGCATGATGTTAGCATGTTTCAAGCATAATTAGCAAGTTACTAGCATGTTGTTAGTATTATTAGCAAGTTACTAGCATGATGTTAGCATGTTTCAAACATGATTAGCATGTTACTAGCATGTTGCTAGCATGATTAGCAAGTTATTAGCATGTTGTTAACATGATTAACAAGTTACTAGAGTGTTGCTAGCATGATTAACATGTTACTAGCATGTTGCTAGCATGATTAGCAAGTTACTAGCATGATGTTAACATGTTTCAAGCATGATTCACGTGTTGCTAGCATGATTCTAACATGTTTAGCATGTTACTAGCATGATTAGCAAGTTGCTATCATGATGTTAGCATGTTTCAAGCATGATCATTAAGTTACTAGCATGATGTTAGCATGTTTCAAGCATGATTAGCAAGTTACTAGCATGTTGTTAGCATGATTAGCAAGTTACTAGCATGATATTAGCATGTTTCAAGCATGATTAGCATGTTACTAGCATGTTGGTAGCATGATTAGATAGATTAGAAATAGTATTATATAGAGTGGAAGCTTATAAGAGTTTGAATGGGTTAGAAATAGTACATAGAAGAGAAGCTTGATTGAGTCTAATGGCTTCAGTGTGTTTACATTTGAATGTTTGTCAGTTGGAGCTTGCAAGGTCTTGGCTCATTTGAACATTCCGTCAATGTAAATCTATGGGATTTTTCACAGTTTTAATCCTCATTTTTAGGAAAACCGTAAGTCGGATCAGTCTGAAGAGATATAGCAACTCGAATCAGACCAGTCTGAAGGTCTGGGCCGAGTTTGGTGGTTCTAGCTTGAAAGCTCTAGGAGGAGATACAATTTAAATTTTGGCTCAGAAGAATAATAATAACTAGATAAAAAAGTTCGTTGAGACAAACTTTAAGTTGGCTTGAGAAAGCCGGACCAGAAAGTTTGAAAAGTTTAAAAAAGGTTTAAGTTGAATGGTTTGCAGTCTGAAATAGTTTGAAGTTTAAAGTAGTTTCAAAAGCTTAAAGTTTGAATGTTTTAAAGGCAATACAGTCAGAGATGATGATTAGCAAGTGACTAGCATGTTTCTAGCATGATTAGCATGTCACTAGCATATTGCTAGCATGACTAGCAAGTGACTACCATGTCGCTAGCATGTTTCGAACATGATTAGCATGTTACTAGCATGTTGCTAGCATGATTAGCAAGTGACTAGCATGTCGCTAGCATGTTTCTAGCATGATTAGCATGTTACTAGCATGTCAGTAGCATGATTAGCAAGTGACTAGCATGTTTTTAGCATGATTAGCAAGTGACTAGCATGTCGCTAACATGATTAGCAAGTGACTTGCATGTCGCTAGCATGATTACCAAGTTTATAGCATGTCGCTATCATGTTTCTAGCATGATTAGCATGTTACTAGCATACTGCTAGCATGATTAGCAAGTGACTAGCATGTTTTTAGCATGATTAGCAAGTGACTTGCATGTCGCTAGCATGATTAGCAAGTTTCTAGCATGTCGCTAGCATGTTTCTAGCATGATTAGCAAGTGACTAGCATGTTTATAGGATGGATTAGCATGTTTCTAGCATGATTAGCATGTCGCTAGGATAGATAGATTAGAAATATTAGATAGATAAGTTTGAATGAGTTTGAATTGGTTAGAAATAGTACATAGAAGGGAAGCTTGATTGAGTCTCAAAGGATTCTGGGAGTTTAAGTAATTTTGACAGTTGGAGTTTGAATAGTCTTGGCTCATTTGAACATTCCGTCAATGTAAGTCTATGGGATTTTTATGATTTTTAATCTTCATTTTTTTCATGAAAACCATGATCTGATCAGTTAGAAAAGATATAGCAACTCGAGTCTGGGCTGGGTTTGGAGTTTGTAGAGTTAAAGCTCTAGGAAAAGTAGCAGTCAGAAATTTTAGTCTCAGAAAAAGAAGAATAATAAGTTTAAATAGGATTTCAGTAAGTTGGCTTTCTCAAGCACCACTAACTAGATAAAAAAGTTTGTCTAGACAAACTTTAAGTTGGCTTGAGAAAGCCGGACCAGAAAGTTAGAAAAGTTTAAAAAGTTTGAAAAGTTTAAGTTTGAAAAATGTTAAACGTTTTAAGTGTGATGGATTTCACTCTGAAATAGTTTGAAGTTTAAAGTAGTTTTAAAAGCTTAAAGTTTGATACATAGATAGATAGATTGATTGATAGATAGATAGATAGATAGATAGATAGATAGAGAGAGAGAGATAGATAGACAGATTCTAAGGACCTCAGAGTGGTTGCTAGGGTACTTAAAGTGGTTGCTATGATGGTTGCGCTTTTACCAACACAGATTGTGTCAAAGCACTTAACAGTATCAAATTGGAGGACAGAGTGTCAGTAATATATAATAAGATTAAACACTCAATTTTCAGTTAAAGGCATTTCATTATTGAATTGAATTCAGAGATGTCATTGTCTAGCTCAGTTTAGTTTAAATAGTATCTGTGCGATCAAATCGGCGATAATCGCTAGAAATTAGGTGTCCCCAACTGAGCAAGCCAGAGGCGACAGCGGCAAGGAACCAAAACTCCCTCTGAGACAGAATGGAGAAAAAAACCTTGGGAGAAACCAGGCTCAGTCGGGGGTCAGTTCTCCTCTGACCAGACGAAACCCACAGTTCAAAAGTTTAAAGTTCTAACAATAGTAGTATTATATAGTTAGGTATTTTATTATGTTTTTAATTATATATTTTTTAGTTTTATTGTATTTTTATTGTATTTGTATTCTAACTCTGGTGATTGCTAGGGTGTTGCTATGATGGTTGCTACACTAACTCTGGTGGTTTCTATGGTGTAGCTACGCGGTTGCTAGGTACCCGGGCTGGTTGCTAGGGTGTTGCTACGCAGTTGCTAGGCTACCCGGGGTGGTTGCTAGGGTGTTGCTATTTGGTTGCTAGGGTACCCGGGGTGGTTGCTAAGGTGTTGCTATGTGGTTGCTAGGGTACCCGGGGTGGTTGCTAGGGTGTTGCTATGTGGTTGCTAGGGTACCCGGGGCGGTTGCTAGGGTGTTGCTACACGGTTGCTAGGGTACCCGGGGTGGTTGCTAAGGTGTTGCTATGCGGTTGCTAGGGTACTTGGAGTGGTTGCTAAGGTGTAACTAGAATGTTGTTAGCATGATTAGCATGCTACTAACATGTCGCTAGCATGATTAGCAAGCGACTAGCATGTTGCTAGCAAGTTTCTAGCATGATTAGCGTACTATTAGCAAGTTGCTAGCATGATTTGCAAGTTACTAGCATGTCGCTAGCATGTTTATAGTATGATTAGCAAGTGATTAGCATGTCGTTAGCATGTTTCTAGCATGATTAGCATGTTGCTAGCATGATTTGCAAGTTACTAGCATGTCGCTAGCATGTTTGTAGCATGATTAACAAATGACTAGCATGTCGCTAGCATGTTTCTAGCATGATTAACATGTTACTAGCATTTTGCTAGCATGATTAGCAAGTGACTAGCATGTTGCTAGCATTATTTGCAAGTTACTAGCATGTCGCTAGCATGTTTCTAGCATGATTAGCATGTTACTATTGCTTCAGAGGGTTACATGATGCTTCAGAGGCTTTCTGAGATCGATTGCTTCAGTCTGTTGCACGCTGCTGAGAGGTTTGTGATTGTAGCTCCGTGTAGCTTCACTTTTTATTGAATCTCTACCTTACTTTCACTCCTTTTTTTTCTAAAGTGATAACATATAATTTAATTCCCACCATATTTCAGGTGCTATCCTTCAAACTAATCTAACTAATTTGATCGTTCGCTTTTAAAACCGCGAGTGCAGCTTGTTAGCCCGTTAGCTTGTCACTCGCGGTTCCATTTGCATTTCGCGCCTATTATTTATTTATTTTTATTTTTTCCTCGCTCCGTTTTTCACAAGCTCATCAAACAACAGTAGTAAGTGGTAAGTTAAGTTGGTGTCATTCATCAATCACGGTGAGTAATGGCTTCTTCTCCTGCTATTTTTGTTTGCACTGTCTGCCACATGTATAGTTTATCTGTCTCTGTCAGCAGCGAGGGATTCACATGTGATAAATGCAGGGATATAGTTAGGCTGACAGAGAAGGTTTTAGAATTAGAGACACGCATCCAAACTTTAATTGAGGATAGTAAGAATGTGAGGGCTGTAGATACTGCTTTGGATGCGACTAGCTCAGGGAGTCCTGTACATTGTTCGGTTTCGGTTGAGCCCGTGCAGCAGGGCAGCTGGGTGACAGTGAGGCGGCATAGTCGCGGGTCAAAACACCACTCTTCCGTTCCGATCAGAACATCAAACAGGTTCTCCCCACTCAGTGAAGCACCCACTGAGAAACCTGATGAAAGTGCTCTAGTTATTGCCGATTCTATTGTACGGAACGTGAAAATAGAGACACCAGCCACCATAGTCCATTGTTTACCAGGAGCCAGAGCGCCTGACATCTTGGCAAATTTAAAAGTGCTGGCTAATGCTAAACGTAAATTCAGTAAGATTATTATCCACGTCGGCACTAATGATGTTCGACTTCGCCAGTCGGAGATCACTAAAAATAATGTTAAAGAGGTGTGTGAACTTGCAAGTACGATGTCAGACACTGTAATATGCTCTGGTCCCCTCCCTGCTTACCGGGGTGATGAGATTCATAGCAGACTGTCGTCACTTAATGGCTGGATGTCTAAGTGGTGCCCGCAAAATAACATAGGCTTTATAGACAATTGGATGAGTTTTTGGGGCAGACCTGACCTGTTGAAAAGAGATGGTGTTCATCCCTCCTGGGGTGGTGCCGCTCTTCTCTCTAGAAATATGGCACATAGTCTTAGAGTTTGTACTTGACTAACTGGAGCCCAGGTCAGGAAGCAGACAGACTGGCTAAACCGATCGTCTGCTAGCCGCCTCACGTCACAGAAGTCAGTTAACTCTCAGCACATAGAAACTTTATCATCCAGATATCACACTTTAGAGACTGTGTCTGTTCCCCGAACTAGAAAATACAGAAAACATCCAAACCAATGTAATAGTAACAATTTAATTGATGTTCAACAAATAAAAAAACGATATAATACAGATAAAGACTTGATAAAGCTTGGCTTATTGAATATTAGATCCCTTTCTTCAAAAGCACTTTTTGTAAATGATATGTTCACTGACCATAAACTAGATGTGCTTTGTCTGACAGAAACCTGGCTAAAACAAGATGATTACATTACTTTAAACGAGTCTACACCCCAAGATTACTGTTACAAACATGAACCGCGTCCAAAAGGTAAAGGGGGAGGTGTTGCTACAATTTATAGAAATATTTTCAGTATCTCTCAAAGGTCGGGCTTCAAGTATAATTTGTTTGAAGTAATGGTGCTCCATATAACGTTATCCAAAGAAACAAGCGTTAATGATAAATCCTCTGTGATGTTTGTACTGGCTACTGTATACAGGCCACCAGGGCACCATACAGACTTTATTAAAGAATTTTCTGATTTTCTGTCGGAGTTAGTGCTGACTGCAGATAAAGTCCTAATTGTTGGTGATTTTAATATCCATGTTGATAATGAAAAAGATTCGTTGGGATCAGCATTTATAGACATTTTAAACTCTATTGGTGTTAAACAACATGTGTCAGGACCTACTCATTGTCGAAATCATACTCTAGATTTAATACTGTCACATGGAATTGATGTTAGTGGGGTTGAAATTTTGCAGCAGAGCGATGATATCTCAGATCATTATCTAGTCTCCTGTATATTCCATATAGCTAAAGCTGTAAAGCCAACTTCTTGTTACAAATATGGTAGAACCATTACCTCCACCACAAAAGACTGCTTTATAAATAATCTTCCTGACTTATCTCAGTTCCTCAGTTTATCCAATAGCTATGAACAACTTGATGATGTAACAGGAACTATGGACTCTCTCTTTTCTAGCACTTTAGATGCGGTTGCTCCTTTACGCTTAAGGAAGATTAAGGATAAGAGTCCAACACCGTGGTATAATGAGCACACTCGCGCCCTAAAGAGAGCAGCCCGGAAAATGGAGCGCAGCTGGAGGAAAACTAAATTAGAGATATTTCGTTTAGCTTGGCGGGAAAGTACCCTATCCTACAGAAAAGCATTAAAAACTGCTAGATCTGATTACTTTTCGTCTCTTCTAGAAGTAAACAAACATAACCCTCGGTATTTATTCAATACAGTGACTAAATTAACGAAAAATAAAGCATCAACAGGTGTTGGCATTTCCCAAGAGCATAGCAGTAATGACTTTATGAACTATTTTACTTCCAAGATCGATACTATCAGAGATAAAATTGTATCCTTGCAGCCGTCAGCTACAGTATCACATCAGATAGCACACTATAGATCCCCTGAGGAACAATTCCGTTCATTCTCTACTGTAGGAGAGGAAGAATTGTATAAACTTGTTAAATCATCTAAACCAACAACATGTATGTTAGACCCGATTCCATCGAAACTACTAAAAGAGCTGCTTCCAGAAGTCAAAGATCCTCTTTTGGCTATTATTAATTCATCACTGTCATTAGGATATGTCCCCAAAACCTTCAAATTGGCTGTTATTAAGCCTCTCATTAAAAAACCACAACTTGACCCCAAAGACCTAGTTAATTATAGACCGATCTCAAATCTCCCTTTTCTGTCAAAGATACTAGAAAAGGTAGTATCCTCACAATTATATTCCTTCCTAGAGAAAAATGATATCTGTGAGGAATTCCAGTCAGGATTTAGATCGTATCATAGTACTGAGACTGCTCTCATTAGAGTTACAAATGACCTGCTTCTATCATCTGATCGTGGTTGTATCTCTTTATTAGTTCTACTGGATCTTAGCGCTGCGTTCGACACTATTGACCACAACATTCTTCTGAATAGACTACAAAACTTTGTTGGCATTAGTGGAAGTGCCTTAGCATGGTTCAAATCATACTTATCTGACCGCTATCAGTTCGTAGCGGTGAATGAAGAGGTATCATATCGATCACAAGTACAGTATGGAGTACCTCAAGGCTCAGTACTAGGGCCGTTACTTTTCACGCTTTACATGTTACCCTTGGGAGATATTATCAGGAGACATGGTGTTAGCTTTCACTGTTATGCTGATGATACTCAGCTCTATATTTCTTCGCGGCCCGGTGAAACATACCAAATTGAGAAACTAACGGAATGCATAGTCGATATAAAAAACTGGATGACGAGTAATTTTTTACTGCTAAATTCTGAAAAAACAGAGGTGTTATTTATCGGACCTAAAAACCCCACATGTAACAACCTAGAACATTATCTAACACTTGATGGCTGCTCTGTAAATTCTTCTTCATCAGTCAGGAACCTAGGTGTGCTGTTCGATAGCAATCTTTCATTTGAAAGCCATGTTTCTAGCATCTGTAAAACTGCATTTTTTCATCTCAAAAACATATCTAAATTGCGACCTATGCTCTCAACGTCAAATGCAGAAATGTTAGTTCATGCGTTTATGACCTCAAGGTTAGACTATTATAATGCTTTATTGGGTGGTTGTTCAGCACGCCTGATCAGCAAACTACAGTTAGTCCAAAATGCAGCAGCTAGAGTCCTTACTAGAACCAGGAAATATGGTCATATTAGCCCGGTTCTGTCAACACTGCACTGGCTCCCTATCAAACATCGGAAAGATTTTAAAATCTTGTTAATTACTTATAAAGCCCTGAATGGTTTAGCTCCTCAGTACTTGAGCGAGCTCTTATCGCATTATAGTCCTCCACGTCCGCTGCGTTCTCAAAACTCTGGCCGTTTGATAATACCTAGAATATCAAAATCGACTGCGGGCGGCAGATCCTTTTCCTATTTAGCACCCAAACTCTGGAACAATCTACCTAACACTGTTCGGGAGGCAGACACTCTGTCAGTTTAAATCTAGATTAAAGACCCATCTCTTTACCCTGGCGTACACATAACACACTAATACGCTTCTATTATTCAAATCCGTTAAAGGATTGTTAGGCTGCATTAATTAGATCAACCGGAACCGGGAACACTTCCCACAACACACGGTGTACTCGTTACATCGTAAGTAGAATGGCATCTACGCTAATATTTGTCTGTTTCTTTCCTATGATCAGATGGTGGATCAGCACCAAGAGATGATGTCTGCAGCCCTGATCATCAGCGGAGACCAGGACACCCAGATGACCCCCAGAGACCTCGATTAAAATACACTAAAACTAAAAAAATATAACTAAAAATATAATAAAATACCTAACTACATAATACTACTATTGTTAGAACCTGAAACTTTTGAACTGTGGGTGTCGTCTGGTCAGAGGAGAACTGGCCCCCCGACTGAGCCTGGTTTCTCCCAAGGTTTTTTTTTTCTCCATTCTGTCACAGAGGGAGTTTTGGTTCCTTGCCGCTGTCGCCTCTGGCTTGCTCAGTTGGGGACACCTAATTTCTAGCGATTATCGCAGATTTGATTGCTCATATACTATTTAAACTAAACTGAGCTAGACAATGACATCTCTGAATTCAATAATGAAATGCCTTTAACTGAAAATTGAGAGTTTAATCTTATCATTATATATTACTGACACTCTGTCCTCCAATTTGATACTGTTAAGTGCTTTGACACAATCTGTATTGGTAAAAGCGCTATATAAATAAAGGTGACTTGACTTGACTTGACTAGCATGTTAGTAGCATGATTAGCAAGTGACTAGCATGTCACTAGCATGATTAGCAAGTTACTAGCATGTCGCTAGCATGTTTCTAGAATGATTAGCAAGTGACTAGCATGGCGCTAGCATGTTTCTAGCATGATTAACATGTTACTAGCATGTTAGTAGCATGATTAGCAAGTGACTAGCATGTTTTTAGCATGATTAGCAAGTGACTAGCATGTCACTAGCATGATTAGCAAATGACTAGCATGTTGCTAGCATTATTTGCAAGTTACTAGCATGTCGCTAGCATGTTTCTAGCATGATTAGCATGTTACTAGCATGTTAGTAGCATGATTAGCAAGTGACTAGCATGTTTTTAGCATGATTAGCAAGTGACTAGCATGTCACTAGCATGATTAGCAAGTTACTAGCAAGACGCTAGCATGTTTCTAGAATGATTAGCAAGTGACTAGCATGGTGCTAACATGATTAGCAAGTTACTAGCATGTTTCTAGGATGGATTAGCATGTTTTTAGCATGATTAGCATGTCACTAGGATAGATAGATTAGAAATATTAGATAGATG
Organism: Acrossocheilus fasciatus; assembly: GCA_036784905.1. Taxonomy (NCBI): domain Eukaryota; kingdom Metazoa; phylum Chordata; class Actinopteri; order Cypriniformes; family Cyprinidae; genus Acrossocheilus; species Acrossocheilus fasciatus. The sequence continues at coordinate 189,044 of CM071956.1, forward strand.
AGTTTGAATGGGTTAGAAATAGTACATAGAAGGGAAGCTTGATTGAGTCTCAAAGGATTCTGGGAGTTTAAGTAATTTTGACTGTTGGAGTTTGAATAGTCTTGGCTCATTTGAACATTCCATCAATGTAAGTCTATGGGATTTTTCTCAAGCCAACTTAATAATAAGTATGCAAGATAACAATAGTGATGCCTTGCCTTTGGCAAGCACCACTAATAAGTTTAAATAGGATTTCAGTAAGTTGGCTTTCTCAAGCCAACTTAACTAGAATGTACATTTCCTCAAGAAAATGTGAGTGGTGCAAAACTCGGCAAAACTCGGCACTGGGCCATCAGTAGAGTCTTCAGCATGATTGTAGAGAGCCAACTCCCATGTCTGTATGATGTTGTGGAGCTGAGATATGGCTTCTTTATGTTGCTATACGGTTGCTAGGGTTCTCTATGTGGTTGCTAGGGTGTAGCTGCACAGTCGCCATGGTGATACTTAAGGACTGCTTTTTCAGCCCAAAGAAAAGAGGCCACGCTGATATCTATACCACTTTCTGGTGCTGAGAAATTGCTTATTCATGAGTTTGTTCAGTTGCTAAGGTACTCTAAATGGTTGCTATGGTGTGGCCATACAGTTTATGGGATGATATTTAAAGACTATTTGACAGTCTGAATCAACAGAGCCCTACCCCGTGTTTCTACAATGTTTTGGTGCTGAAAAATTGTTTGTTAATGTCCTTTTACGGTTGCTAGGGTGCTGTAAGTGGTTGCTAGGCCATAGCTATAAAGTTGTCATGTCAGTACTTATTGGCTGCTTGATAGGCCGAGTCAAAAGAGCCCTCCCTGAAGTCTCTGTGACCTCCTGATCCAAAGATATAATCTCACTAATTTTGTGCCAATGTTAAGTCTATGGGACTTTTTCGCCCAAATTTTTTCATCCACCAGACGAACATCGTACACTCAATTACTTATAAAAGATGTAGCGCACCTCTATAACTGGGAGGTTACAAGCGTGTTGCTAAGCGGTTGGTAGTTGTCACACATCATTACTATGTAGTTTTATAGAGTTACTCGTATGTTCTTAGCCTGATTTAACACTTAGCTAATCACTATTAGCATGTAGCTATTCACTGCTAGTATGTATAGCATTTGATCACGAGTCAAAAGAGCAAAACCTGCATGTTTATATGACACTTCTATCCAAAGATATCCCTTTTAATCTGAGGTCTATGGGGTGGTTGCTAGGGTGCTGTAAGTGGTTGCTAGGGTGTGGCTATGAAGATCATAGGTCATTACTTATTGGTTACTTAAAAGATGAGTCAAATGAGTGTGTGTGAGTTACAGAGAGAGAGAAGGGGTTCCTAAGGGCCTGCGTGTTTGTGTGTGTGTGTGTGTGTGTGTTTTTGTGAAAAGTCAGGACATAGATGTGTATAATGACAAAGGTATGACAGGTTATGTTGTATGATCTCTGTAATGTAATATCAGTCTTTAAATGCAAGATATTTAAAGTGTACCTGAAGTATAATTTGATTGTACACTTTAGCACAATCAAATATACTTCAGTATATCTTTAGTTGGACTTCAGCACAATTAGAGCGCCTTAAGTACAAAATTAGTTGTTCAAATTTAGCAGACTATAATTATACCAGTTTAATATTCCAAAAGTACAATTGCAGGGCATTTTTATTATGCACATAAATATATAAATGTATTTGTAGATACTTAGCAAAAAATAAATGTATTTCAAATTCATTTTAGTATGTTTTTTCCACTAGGTCCGCCCCCATACGTTGGATACTGAGCCTCACTAACCACATCTTTGATGCTTTATCTGACATTAAATTAATTTATTTGTTTACATTATATGTGGATAACTAGAGATGCACGATCCTGGATAAATGGAGAATGACAATTTTTTTTTTTTTTTTTTTTTTTAACATATCACGATTCACCCACCATGATTCTGGAAAAAATAGACAACTAAACAAAATAGCATGCACTTTTCTAGAGGTTCTGACAAAATGCAATTTGCAACTTAAATACAAACTTAACAATAATACCAACTTAAAAATACGTATTTAAAAAAACGATCTAAAAAAAAAACAATTCTCTTTGTTTACTTGCATTTCTTGTGACCGTGAAACCCGGCATCAGGCACAAACACAAGCACAGACTCGCAGGCCTTCAGTAAAGGAGCGCAGCTGTTCGCTTCAATCTGACGCCGCGGTCCCTTTAAGCGTTGCCATGGCGACAGTGTTTGTGTTCCGGTTCTGTCTGGCGCATGCGCGCGGGAGAGTCACTCGGCGAAGCAAACACTTCACGAATGTCGTTCGCAATGGCGCATTACAGAGTGAGTAAACAAACAAACAAACAAACGCACTGCTAAATCTGCAGGTGTCGCGAGACGCCGTCGGCTCAGTACTGCCGGACTCTGACTCGCTGTTGTTGACGAGTCTGTCTCTGTGTTGAATAAAGCGCCGTGAAGAATAAATGAGATGCGTTTAGCTTTTAAAAGCCTCTTGAATGGACGCGGTGTTAATGTGTCTGAATCCGCTCGAACTTCGCTTTTCTTCGTGATGTCTGAATGTTGAATCGGTTTGTATGAAGTCTCAGGTTCACACAGGTGTAGAGAATCACATTAACTAGCAGAGCATCCACTAACTAACACAAAACTGACTGTGTTCATCTTCAACAGATTATTCTTTTATCTTTTTCTCCTCACATTCATGACACTTGGTGCATTATCTAATGAAATGACCTTCAGACTGTTTTCAGTGTGATTTAGTGGTCTTTCGTGTCATTAACAGCAGGTTAAAGACTAACATTATCTCAGGTAACGCTTCTGTTTTCCCTCTTCTTCTTCTTCTTCGATGCACAGGTGTCCGAGTCCAAGCGAGAGCAGTTCAGGAGATATCTGGAGAAGGCCGGCGTTCTCGAAAGCCTCACCAACGGTAAGAACATCAGATCAATCCACCGAATGAATGAACGTGTGGTCTTCTGTGGCTGACCTCTTCTTCTGCTTCTCAGTCCTGGTGGCTCTGTACGAGGAAACCGAGAAACCCAGCAATGCCTTGGAGTATCCTTTACCCAAACCAGTCATCGATTTCTCACGTAATGCCCTTCTTTCTGTAAAGAAACGTCGCGCTCGTCCGTATGATGGCAGTGAATATGAAGCGTTTATAAAGAAGTATCACGCAATGATCGCGTGTGTACTCGGGGAATACGGTAGGGCTAGCTGAAATGTCATGTATTTTTATTGATTTTTTTTTAACTAAAATCCTTCCCTTGGTTCATGAGACTATTAGCGCCGCAGGTCATCCGACTGACCTGCGAAAACACACAAGTTACATGAAATCAAGGTGAAACGCATCACAATACAATTCATCCACTTTCTTCTCTGAGCTGATGCTGAAACATTGTTTGAAGTTCAGTTTGGACGACAGCAAGTGAATCCCACTCTGAAACTGGTTCAATGTGTGTATAATTGGCCTATATATATATATTTATAATAGGCCAATATGTTATAACATTAATTTGATGCAAACTGAACGTCAGTCAAGTTTTTGAGGTCGGTTTGATTTGTGTATTTGACCTCAATGTTTGATGTATTTTTAGCGTCTGTTGTCCTCTGGGTTGTTTGTCACGTCGGCTGTCCGTCTGAGTTCTGCTCCAGAGATCTTCAACTTAGTGAAGAAAGTACAACAACACTTTTATTTTTTGGATTTCTAGGCTATAGCTGGGTTTCCATCCTAAGTTGCGAATTTAACTTTTTGTCATCGCTCTCAGATGCTGCTGTTTGAGATCGCAGTCGTGTAGGACCGTTATACAGAAATACTTTGATGACCGAGTTTGCTCGAGCGTTTCAGAATGATCATAACGTTTCAGATGCTGTGCAGTCGGGCCGCTGGCTAGTCAGGTTTTGCTGTCCCATAACGCAGTCACATGACTTTTGAACGCTCATGCAGAACTGTTTTCACAAAATGTGTTTCCATCTGCCATTATTCACATTAACCCTTTTCCACACAAGTCAAAAACCACCCAAGCGAGCGTAAAAAAACTTTTTTTTTAATTAATAAGAGATTTCTTTTTGAAATCTGGTGTTTCTGATAAATAACGCATTACATTTCAGTTTGTTTTTCACCAAATCCTCTCTCTCACACACGCGCACACACACACGCACACACACACACCAGAATGCTTGGAATATACGACACGTGTCACATGGGCTCATTCTGTGTCTTTACCAAACTTTATGCTGATGATTCTTTAAACTTCTGCTTTGTGGTCTGAAAAAGAAAGGGCGGCAGCAAATGATGACTGATTTTCATGTTTGGGTGAACTAACCGTCAAAGGCCCGGTTTCACAGAAGGGGCTTAGTTTAAGCCAGGACTAGGCCTTAACTAACCCAGGTTAAACAGCCTTAACTAACCCACCCGTCAGCTTCATCAAGCATCAGCTGGGCGTGGGACCCGAGGCAGAAGATGCTGAGAGTCTGCGGCTGGAGCTGAACACTTTACAGCAGAAATATGATCAGCTGATGGAGGAGAACAAAGAGCTGAGGAGCAAGGTGAGATGTTACCCACACACACTGTTCACAGCGGGTTTAACCGCAGCGCTTCACTCAGACGGGTGTGTGTTTGTGTGAATTACAGCTGCTGCAGTACGAGCCGGCGCAGGACGGCGGAACAGAATAACTCCTCAACACTTCACATATCTCTTCACATCAGTAGAAGTCTTTGAGTTAGTTCGTTTTGTAATAAATGTATGAGGTGAATTATTATTTTTTTGTTTTTCAGCCAAATTGTGCCTGATATTTAATAAAAGCATTTTTTGCACTGTTCCTAACTGACTCCTGATGTTTAGTGATTTATAAAACTACACACTGTAGTTATGTTTAACATAAGTTGGACACATGCAGACCACGCTAAAACAAGACTTTAATTTAGACCGTGGTGCTTTAATATAAAATATTGGGGCTTTTTTATTATTAAAAAATGCATGGCAAGTTTCTTAGATGTAAGCTATCACAGTAGTCACATTGTTTAATGGCTTCTGTCCCTTGTTTGAAAAATAATATCTAATTCACCCAAAACTACTCTTTGGGTCTCTTCTGCTCATCAGGGCGGTAATTATTCAATCAAAAATACAGAAAAAACAATAATATTGTGAGATCTTATTGCAATTTCTAATATTGGTTTCCTATTTTATTACACTTTAAACTGTAATGTATTTCTGAGATGCGCAGCTGTATTTTCAGCATCATTACTCCAGTCTTCAGCGTCACATGATCTTCAGAAATCATAATAATATACTGATTTATTATGAGTGTTGAAACTGTTGTGCTGCTTCATATTGTTTTTTTGGAACATGTGATACGAATACAAAGTTAAAAAGAGCAGTATTTTCTAACAATATAATTCTTTACTATGACATTTATTCATTTAACACATCCCTCCTGAATAAAAGTGTTAATTTCTTTAAAAAAAAAAAAAGAAAGAAAAAAAAATGTACTGACCGCAAACATTTGAATAGCATTGTATATTTATTTTTTAAATAAATGCTGTTCTTTTTAACTTTTTATTAATCAGGGAATCCTAAAAAAAATATGAAGCAGCACAACGGTTTCCAACATTGATTATAAATCAGTATATTATTATGATTTCTGAAGATCATGTGACTCTGAAGACTGGAGTAATGATGCTGGAAATACAGCTGCGCATCACAGAAATAAATGATTTTTTAAAGTATATTAAAATAGAAACCTGTTATTTTAAATTGCAATAATATTTCACAAAATATTAAAATATTATTGATAATAATATTATTAAATATTATTATTTTTTCTGTATTTTTGATCAAATAGATACAGCCTTGATGAGTAGAAGAATCTTCTTTAAAAAACATTAAAAATCTTACTGATCCCAAACTTTTGAGCGGCAGTGTAAGTGCTTAAAGTGCATGACACACTTTTCTGTTCTTTTTGGAAATGCAAATTAAAATGTTGCAAGGAATTGATCAAATTAATTGTCAGTTGGCTGACATCTCAAGATGTCCATCATAAGAAGATGAATTAGCACTGGATTGTGGGAAATAATCCTCATCTTTGCCTTAATACACATACACTGAACAAAATTATAAACGCAACACTTTTGTTTTTGTCCCCATTTTACATAAGCTGAACTCAAAGGTCTAAGACTTTTTCTATGTACACAAAAGGCCTATTTCTCTCAAATATTGTTCACAAATCTGTCTAAATCTGTGTTAGTGAGCACTTCTCCATCCTCCTCACAGGTGCGGCATATCAAGATGCTGATTAGATTATTGCACAGGCCTTTTGTGTACATAGAAAAAGTCTTAGACCTTCGAGTTCAGCTCATGAAAAATGGGGGCAAAAACAAGTGTTGCGTTTCTAATTTTGTTCAGTGTAGATAAGTGTGTAGGTTTGTATAGAATCACAGAATCTGCAAGAGATTTTTTTGTTGTTAAATATATTTTATCTCTGAATAAATCCTGCAAGGTTATATGAACTTGGATGACAGATAGTATGTATGTATTTGGTGCTCTGACTGTATAATATAATGTAATATGCATTGCTGACTGAATACCAGCGACACCAGCATTGATCGTACTGATCGTCTCACAGCTGTCAGAGTATATATATATAATTAAAACATCACATCATGAAGAGCTTTTAATTCTGTAGATAAATAAAAAAGATCTTTAAAATGAGATTTCTTTACCATCAGAGGCCACTATACACATCAATATAGACACTAAGATATGTCTGTCAATTACAGATGGTTTCATCTTTAAACATCTATGAATATGAAACCCATCAACATCCAGCCACGACTCCTCATTCTAAACGTTGAATATTTAGACAGTCCAGGCTTGTGTTCGGGCAAAAATGATCATTCTGTCATCATTAACATGTCTTACTTTGTATACGGTAAGTCATACATGTTTGGAATGACATTTTGAAGAATGTGGGTAACCAAAGAGTTAATGAATACTATGTGCTACGAGAACATTAAAGGTTTGTAGTGATGCTGGCTAAAAACAGCCACGACAATGTAAACTGCATTGGAAAATTGGAAAATGCCAATAAATAATTACAAGCTTGTTAATTCAGCACTTAACTTGCAGTTATTATATGTTTTGTAAAAAGCCGTTTTGTCTGAATGTATTTATTATAAACGTTACTCTTATTACTTATTAAATATTGGGGAATACTTCACTTTTATGCAAAATGTTTTTGGAGTTTCAAGTTTATTATTATCATTATTTATTTATTTATTTTTTACAAATTTCATAGTTTATTATTTAGTTTAAAATCCACGTAAGATAAGCATGGTAATGAGGACTATGATTTTACTTCGTGTGATGTTCATTATAATTAATTTTAATTGAAGTAAAATGTTAATCCAGTAAGAGCATGATTAAAGATAAATATTAGTGTCTTATATAAATTAGGCTTTTACTATTTACAAATATTAAAGTTCTTAAAGGGATAGTTCACCCAAAAATTTAAATTGTCATGATTTACTCACCATCATGTAATTTCAAACCTGTAAGAATTTCTTTCTTCTGTGGAAAGAAAGAAAGAAATTTGTGTCCATACAGTAGAAATCAAGGGTAACCCAAATGGTTTGGCAACATTCTACAAAATATCTTTTGTGTTCCACAGAAGTCATACAGGTTTGGAATCACATGAGAGTGAGGAAATGATGACAGAATTGATCAGCAATAAATTTCTAGCTCAAAATAAATGCTTAAGTGCATTTCTATGGGACAAAACTGCATTATTAAGTTTGTTGCATTTGCTGTGAATTTAGTAATATCTATCATTGTCCTCTTTTATTTATTCATTTACTTACTCCAACTGAAGCCTCTATAACCCAGCAAAACATTCACAGGGAACTCGTGGGCTGCATTTTTCCAATGCTGAATTTTAACCCCAGTCCTGCCCTGGTTGGAACGACATGAGGGTGAATAAATGATGACAGAATGGACATTTTTGGCTGAACCATCCCTTTGATCAAGACTGATTCCTGTGGGAGAGGCACACAGAGCCTCAGATCTGCAGGTCGCTGGCGGCTCGTCTGCTGCCGCTTGTTAATGACGCTCGTTGCCTGTTGGGTGAGAGGGACGGATTCCCTGCGGATCCGTGCTGCCGTGAGCCGGAGCTGGGCTCCGAGTGTGCGCTGTCTGAGCCGTTCCCTTCCGCCGCCGTGACGCAGCTCCAGGCCGGACTGTTTCGCTGCTGCTTGCATGGATCCGTTAGCGAGCTCTGGGACTCCGCCGGGAGCCGCTTCTGCGCTGCAGGGGATCGAGTCTCGCTGCACAGGTTGTTGGAATTGCTGTTGCGCTCCAGCAGACTAGAAACAACATCCTTGTTCTCCTGCCGCACCTGGATGGGCATGAACGCAGATGAGGGGTTAACAAGCGCGGGGTACGCGGGTCCATTACCCTGCTTCTCCAGGAGCGGAGCGAATCCGCCGGGCACCGTCGGGACGGTGGCTTTATGCCCCTGATGCAGCAGCGAGTTCCTCTTGGCGCCGCAATCATCGTCTCTCAGCTGCGGACAGTAGTCCAGAAGCCCCTTCTTCAGCTTCTTGTAGGCCAGGTGCAGGATCTCCAGCAGGCTGAGGAGCAGCGAGGCAGCGGCGATGCCCTGCATGAACACCATGAAGACGCTCTTCTCCGTGGGCCTCGAGACGAAGCAGTCCACCACGTTGGGACATGGCTCCTGCTCGCACTTGTACAGAGGCTGGAGCTTGGGCCCATACAGCAGGTACTGGCCCGTCATGAAGCTCACCTCCACCACGGAGCGGGTCACCACGTGTGCCAGGTATGTGCGCAGCAGTGGGCCCCGGAGCGGAGCCTTGTTCAGCTTGCCCTGCTCCAGCTGCCGTAGCTCCCTCTCCACCCGCCGCCGATGTACGGGCCCAAGCTCCGTCGCCTCTGCCAGCTCCAGCTCGCGCCGGAGAGCCACACGTTTGCAGTGACGCTCCTTCTCCAGGGCGCGCAGCTGGTAGATGGCGTGGCCCATGTAGACAAGCGAGGGCGAGGACACGAAGATGACCTGCAGGACCCAGTAGCGGATGAGCGAGACGGGGAAGGCGCGGTCGTAGCAGACGTTACGGCAGCCGGGCTGCTCCGTGTTGCAGATGAAGTCGGACTGCTCGTCGTTCCACACGTCCTCGGCCGCCACGCCCAGCACCAGCATGCGGAAGATGAAGAGGATGGTGAGCCAGATCTTCCCCACCATGGTGGAGTGGATGTGAACCTCCTCCAGAATCCCTCCCAGAAAGTTCCAGTCGCCCATCCTCACACGGACGTCTCTGCTGCTGCGGATGAGAAGACAACACAACCCATACAGTTCTCACAATCCGTGCCAAATCTCACAGACGAGAAATAATAAATGTGACCACAAAACCAGTCATAAGGATAAAAGCTGAATAAATAATCTTTCCAGTGATGTATGGATTGTTAGGATCGGACAAAATTTGGCTGAGATGAAACTATTTGAAAATCTGGAATCTGAGGGAGCAAAAAAATCCAATTATTGAGAAAATCAGCAATGCATATTTAGCAATGCATAGTTTTGATATATTTACGGTAGGAAATTTACAAAATATCTTCATGGAACATGATCTTTACTTAATATCCTAATGATTTTTGGCACAAAAGAACAATGGCACAATTGTTGGCTATTGCTACAAATATACCCGTGCTCCTTACGACCGGTTTTGTGCTCCAGAGTCACAAATAATTCAATACTCACCATTTGAGAAAGTGGCTTCTCTAAAAGATATAAAAACGCTGAATGAGGAAAAACTGTTAATCATGTTGACGGCATGATCAAACGCATCTAACAATGATCTGAAAGAGGCGGCTGTGCTTTTCATTCGATCAGGCGCTGTGGTTTGAGAAATCTAGGTCGTTGCTAACTTTATATCCTGGTAAAAGTAATCAATGCGATGTGTTGCTGTGCCTCTGTAAAGGCCTGCGGGTCAATTGGACGACGAGGAGACGGTCCTGATGTAGCGTGACACTGCACTGCTGCAGTCCTATAACTCACGGAGCAATTATGCCCCTGGTTTCACGGACAAAACTAAAATATAAGTCTGAGCTGTTCAGACTTATATTTTAAAACTTGCATTGATTGATCTTAAAATATATCAATGCCTTTGTACGTCTCAAGATGGACACCATTAATGTTTTTTTTCTAAGGCTCCTTTATAAAAATTACTTATAGATAATTGAACTATGGCCTAATCCTGGTTTAGACTAAGCCCTGTCTGTGAAACCAGGCCTTGGTTTATTAGTGAAGTTGGGCTGTTCACTGAAGAGACTCGGGTTCTGCTGTTCCTCAAGCATGTGAGTGACCAACAGTGCAGTGAGGAACTAGCTCTCCATCTGTCGATGCTTATTATCCTAATTAACGATCAATCGGTCATGTCCGATTTCATACATGAACTGCTCTCAGAATCCAATCAAGGTTTTCCCTCAAGCCGGCGTCTGTCGATGTTTTTAAACCCGTCATTGACCAGTCGATGGCCAGAGAGCGCAGGGGCGGTGCTTGGGCATCTCTCAACCAATCAGGAGTCCTGTGAGGCGGTGGATTGTGGGATGGATTTCGGTGGCGTGTGAGCAGGTTCATTGATTTGGCAGCGGCTGTTCTCTTACACGCAAGCGATGATGATCATCTAATGCTGAAGGGTGACATGGTCAGGGCTAGATTTATTTGACACGTGTCGTCAAAGGCCTCAACGCACAGGGCACAATGAAGTGTCTGGGGCAGGTCATCATTTCATGACAGCATGTAACGTTGGCAAGACTGTAAATGATTCCCCTCGTGTCGTTCCAAACCTGCACAAGCTTTTTTTCTTCCATGCGCTGCAAAAGATTATATCTTGACTTTGATATGTTGTATAAAACTGCACCGAGAGTAAATAGTATGATTTTATTACATAAAAACAAGTTTTTGAAAATCCTACACTTTTAAAAATCTAATGCATCAATTTCCAAACAATAAAGGTTCTTTACAGAGGATCCTCAAATGCAGCCTGTGTGTTTTGCTTCAAGAGAGCAACCATACATTTGTGTTGCATTTTCTTTTATATTTATATTAATTCGTTCTTCATTCAGATTTATAGTCATTTAATTGATTCATTACTCATTTATATTATATTGTTTTTAAATTAATTTTCCATTGTTGTTTAGTCTTATGACTGTGTTTCTTCATGAATAAGAGATACAACTGAATGTTTATGGAAAAGCAAGGTTTATGGGATGTTGTTTTGAAGCAGTTTGGTTTAACAATACTTGTTGAATTTGTGCTGGTCAGACGACGTCCGAGCATTGAAACATACACAACTAATAAACTCTGCTCCGTTTGATCATCATCACTTCGTCTCCCGCTTCTGCTCTTCTCTGGCTTTTTCCTCAGTCAGCTTCCCGGCTGATAGAAGACTGTTATTAGAGTTTTGGGGTATTTTGGGCACCAGACGAGACTTGCTGTTAACAGGTTTTGGGTATTAGACTAATTTGCTGAAGAGTAGTTCTGTTACCAGACTAAACGTATATTTTCTGACGGGATCTGGTGTCTGGGGCTGGATCTGAATTATCTGGCGTGGAGGCATGATCTAACAGTGGAAAACGGTTCTTTAGATTTTAAAATGTTGGTTCTTTAGATTAAAAGTGGTTCTTTTAAGAACTGATAACTGAACGGTTCTTTGGGAACCAAAAACGGTTCTTCTATAGCATGCCTGCCAAAAACCCTCTTTTGAAACCTTTATTTTAAAGATTTGAAAAAAACGGGCAAAATTAGGGTGAACTCCTTTAAAGTTTTGGAAACTCAACCAGAAGGCTAAAGTCACAACACGCTTAACAAGATTCACTTGTAATACTCCAAACAAAAACCACAAGCATGCATTGTGCCAAATCAGCATAATTTACTTCAGAATGATTAGGAATCGAGATCTGAGGATAAACTGGAAAATTAACAATAACATACTGATGCACAAGTAATTTATTTCATTCTGAGGTTACATGTAAAAGGCCTGCAGATTTCACAATAAAACACATCTGAGACACTCATGGAAGACCGTTTTAAATGGATGGCCATTCCTGGTCAACTAAAACAAAAATCTCATACAAAAATATTGAGGCGATTTTCATCTCTCATTCTCGGCAGCTGCGCTTGTAAACTAAACGGCAGAGACATCATCGATGCTAACACTCTGCAGCCGCTAACAGATGTGTGTGCTAAAACAGGCGATGGTTTGATTTCCTCTTATTATTAAAAGAAACAGACAGACGGCTGTCACTCGCAGACATTAACGCAAACGACAAAATCCTAAACCGGTTTGGATGGGCGCGGCGCTCTAGTGGCCCCAGGACTTGCGTCCGGCCCAGGAGCGGGATCTGGAGCGGGATCTGGATCTGGATCTGGATCTGGAGCGTGAGGGAGAGCGTGTCTGCGTCTTCTCCTCGGCGGCGTCCGGAGTCTCTGTGTGGAGTTGGCTGGTTTCCCGCGGGCTGCTGGACTTGGACCTGGAGCGCGACTGAGCTCCGCCCCTGCTCTTGGAGTGGGCGGGGCTTCGGCTCCGGTCACGTGCGGACGGTCTGGGCCTGCGGGAGTCACATGACCGTTCAGAAGAGTTAGAATAGAGTCACATGACAGACAAAGTGCATTAAAAGACTTCCATTTAAAACCCTTAACTCTTTCCCTGCCAAACACAATTTTCTGGGTTTCCGTGTTTTCATGGTTGTACGCGAGGAGCATCTCCTGAATGAGTCTAGAATCACTCGATCAAAAACAGACGAGGAGACGCAGATGAGCGATCTCATATGTAAGCATGTGCATATGCTGGCGGGGAAAGAGTTAAAGGACAAAAAATGCTCATAAAACATGAATATAAAAATGCTTTCTCTGATAGATTTTTTGTAAACCAACATCAGTCCTGATCATAACTTGCATTTTCAGGATTTTTTATGTGGAAGATTCAACTTTTGGTGACTTTCAGTAACATTTTCCACCATGAAGAACAAAGGGGGGGAAAAACGACTCCACGAAAAGTAACTTATATAACAATTCTAAAGGAACGAGCCATCGGTGAGCGACCGACTGATCCACTACAACACACTGTGAAAGTATAGAAAACAGCTTTCACTTCCTTTTTTTAGAATATCAAACTAGTTTTTACATGAATTGAGTGAGTGCCAGCTGCATTAAAGCGATAGCTCATTTACTCAAACCGGTACGCGTTTCTTTCTTCTGTTCAACACAAAAGAAGAGATTTGGAAGGATGTCTGTAACAGTTTCTGATCCCATTGACCTCTCCCTGCTACAGCAGTCAAACACATTCTTCAAAAGATCTTCTTTTGTGTTCAACAGGAGAAACAAACTTATACAGGTTTGAACAACATGAGGGAGAGTAAATGACAATTCTCATTTCTGGGTGAACTATTGCTTTAAAGTTTATTAGTGATGTTAGCATCCAGCTAATCTAAATCAACATTTACACGGTCTAACAGAGGTCATTTTATTTTAGGGCTGTGCGATCAGTCAAAACGGTGATAAAATCATGATGTGGACCCGAGTGATTTCTAAACCGCAGAAAGCATATTCATATATATTGGATTACGGTGCCATTATTTATAAAGATGACAAGAGACTTCATTTATGATGAAGTTTCTGTGAAGCTGCTTTGCGACGATGCGTATTAGGGATGTGCTGATAGATGATAGTGCGATCTCCTGAGAAACAGACAGTACAAACATGCACGGCATCTTCAAGACAGAGTGGAGGTGCGGGACACTTCCATTGGTTTCTTCTTAAATCCTTCACCCTTCCTTCCTTCTGCTCTGAATGCTCAATAGTAGATTGTAATGTTCTACATGATTGCAATGATATTCAGTCATGTTTGGTATCATCTGAATCGTCTCAGGGTGTCTGGTACAATGGGCTCATTCTTATAAGAAGTAAACTCAAAGGTGATACAGATCCTGAGAGTTTAGGGATGTTTTGCACACTGTAGAGGTGTAGTCAGTTCCCAGTGTCTTTCATGCAAATTACCATCTGTCCCAAAAGGTGATAACTCTGCTTGATCAATACAAATTCCAATCGTTAGCCCCTGTCTCCATCTCGGGGGATGTTGGTCTTGGTCTGAGGTGCTTAAGGAAGTGTTTCAAAAGGATCAGGGCTCCTGTAGCTGGAATGAGCTTGTGATGTGAAGTGTGTTCGCATGCTTCATACTATGTATTTTTCTCAAGTCAGGTATGCTTACTCTTAGATTCATCTTTGAGACTGTGATGTCTTGTATTGATTTGATATCTTTGAATTGGCTGTATAATTGGCATAATACATATTTACTTGACTGATAATAAATTGTTGCATTTGATGTAATTCTGATTTACTCTGTAATTATTGACTCTAGTAGATTACGTTGTATCCTTGTTACCGCATTTCTGCGTCAGGTTAGTAACGCACTCAGATTCAGCTGAGACGGAGCACAGGGCGCACCAACTGTATCTTTAGAGATCCGGCTAACACTTGGTATTAGTTCAAGTGTACTTAGATTGTAAGGGCTCATATGGGATTTCCGTTTAGGTCAACTGAATGTTGTTCGACCAACCTAGATAGGGTGAGCCTAACCTCTGGCTATTGTAATATTATTCTAGCTAAGTGTACATGGGGAAACCATGGCGTGACCATACTAAAGCTACTATCGGGGAAAGTAATGTTGGTCGGCTTATATCTGATTTGAATTTAACCAAAATTTAATAACTTTGCGCACTGAAAAGACAGAACACGCAGGAAACATTCATCCACGATTGGATACCGTCCTTGGACCAAATTCGAGGACCTTACAATAGTATACGCTGCTGAAGACTTTGACAATATCAAGAGAATTATTATTAGGCTAGTATTATTACCTCATTAACATTAGGGCTTATTTGTTCCATCATATTTATTTTCCGCGTTTTCTTACAGTGTTGCGCGTTATAACCAATCACACACGATTATGTTGAGTTTATGAACGCAGTGGCCAATCACAGGCGTTCAGATGAGTCATCGCTGAAACACCGGAGTTTTGTTGTTCAGTGCGCGCTCTCTCTTCTGCTCTCTCGCGAATTCTCTCATCATAAATTACAAAGTATTATAATTAGTAACTTACAATCATGTTAAATACAAATGAACCCTGGAGTTGGTTCACGGTCCGGTTTTGAAACTAAGTAAATAAACAATTAAATTATCAGATTAATAACGTGCATTGGCGATCTCACAGGCTGCCGATAGGATATGACTACGGAGCATATCACCCAACACTAATGCGTATCGTGAGAAGCACAGAACGAATGAACGTGAGTTATGATGAGAGAAATGTCTGAAAAAATTGGTTTTCCCAGGTTGTTGTTTTAGGAGCTAAAGCCCTGTTAAGAGTTTCAAATGCACACCGAACTTAACAAGCTCAAAAAAAGCATAAAGAAGTAACTGACACAGTCATGTATTGTTCATGGAGAAATTTCGGCAATAAAGCCACAACTGCTTCAGACATGCGGTCAAGCAGAGCATCGTCCAGCACTACAGCTGCTCGACGGTGAAGCTTACGAACTAAACAGTCCTGCTTTGAAACCCTGTGTTTTGAGAAGTGCTATACAAGTAAGGGATAATGCAACGATTTAATGCACGACGTGGAGGCCAAGAACTTTGTGGTTGCCTCCGCAAAGTGCATTAAAATCGCTTAATGCACAGCTAGCCATTCATTATCTTATCTTATTATTATACTTTAGTCATTCACTAGCATTTAGGAATTAGAGCCGTTAATGAGGTTTCAGCGCAATATTTGACCGGAAGGGTAAAATTGACGGCTATTTTCATCAGATATGGCTCGTCAGCTCTAACATTCTGCGCGCTCCGAATCAGGTGAAATAGTGTGGTAAGATTACTTTTATTTGAATTAATTATTGATCGAGAGAGAGTTAGTGTATTATATAATCGTTTGTTCCTTATTCACGTAATGGACAATGCTTTGGTGATACAGCGAAAGTCATGCCAATAAAGCTGAACTGAACTGAGAGAGATGACAGGTGTGCGCGCGATATCTCTGTCTGCGCATCTCTACAAACAATGAAGCTGTGTTACTTCAAAAACAGCAATTTTACACCTCGTTGCTGAAGAATATAATGTAGCGATCTAGCATCTAGACTATTTTATTAATAAAAGGTGCAGAGAAGCGTTGACAAGCTTGTGTGTGTGTGTGTGTGTGTGTGTGTCTGTGTGTGTGTCTGTGTGTGTGTGTGTGTCTGTGTGTGTGTGTCTGTGTGTGTGTGTCTGTGTGTGTGTGTGTCTGTGTGTGTGTGTGTCTGTGTCTGTGTGTGTGTGCAGAACAATCTGTGATCTCAGACACTCTCTCTCTCTCTGTGTGTGTGTGTGTGTGTGTGTGTGTGTGTGTGTGTGTGTGTTCTTGTTTATGCTACATTGAGGGGACCAAATGTCCCCACAAGGATAGTAAAACCAGTAAACGTTGGCCTTATGGGGACATTTTTTAGGTCCCCATGAGGAAACAAGCTTAAAAATCATACAGAGTGAGTTTTTTTTGAGAAAGTAAAAATGCACAGAGTCTCCTGTAAGGGGTAGGTTTAGGTGTAGGGTTGGTGTAGGACAATAGCACATACAGTAAGTACAGTATAACAACCATTACGCCTATGGGATGTCCCCACTTTTCACAAAAACGAACATGTGTGCGTGTGTGTGTGAGTGTGTGTGTGTGCAGAACAATCTGTGATCTCAGACACTCTCTCTCTCTCTCTGTGTGTGTGTGTGTGTGTGTGTGTTTTTGTGACAAATCAGGACATAGATGTGTATAATGATGAGGGTATGTCAGGTATTAAAAGGAGAAGGTGACTCTTCAGGATATTACTCCCTGTCCCCACTTTTCAAAACGCTTATAAATAATGAATAATAGTGAATAAAACACAAATATAACAAATACATTATATTATAAATTAAAATGCTCCATCGGGACGAGACCACGGGAATCAGATAAGCCCTTTACACAATCTGACGTGGCTGCGGTTGGAACTGAACTGTGGGTTTGGTCTGGTCAGAGGAGAACTGGCCCCCGACTGAGCCTGGTTTCTCCCAAGGTTTTTTCTCCATTCTGTCTCAGAGGGAGTTTTGGTTCCTTGCCGCTGTCGCCTCTGGCTTGCTCAGTTGGGGACACCTAATTTCTAGCGATTATCGCCGATTTGATTGCTCATATACTATTTAAACTAAACTGAGCTAGACAATGACATCTCTGAATTCAATAATGAAATGCCTTTAACTGAAAATTGAATGTTTAATCTTATTATATATTACTGACACTCTGTCCTCCAATTTGATACTGTTAAGTGCTTTGACACAATCTGTATTGGTAAAAGCGCTATATAAATAAAGGTGACTTGACTATAAATCACACAGAATGGAGTGTATTGAAAATAGCAGAAAGTCTCCTGTAAGGGGTAGGTTTAGGTTCGGGTTGTCTTGGAACTACCTGTGCATTAAACGGATTTAATGCATAGCTGGCAGCCAATCAGAATGGAGAGTTCAGACAGACCATGGTATAAATGATAATACTAATGAGTGAGACTCCGGGTGAGATGATGAGCTCGTACCTGTCGTGCTCTCGGCTGCGTCTGCGGTGTGTTCTTGCTCTGGACCTGCTGGGAGAAGCACAAGGTCAGTGTCCTGATCCGCAGCAGTGAGGATGCTGTGTAATGCTCACTCGCTCACTCTCTAGGGCTCTGGGACCGTCTGCGGCGTCTGTCGTAGGACGGGCTGCGTGACCTGCGTCTGTCACGGCTGCGTGAGCGTCTGCGCCGATCGTAGTCCTCGTATCGCGAGCTGCGTGGCGACTGCCGCTCCTTGGACTTCATCTGCCCCGGCGCTGAGAAACACAAGACAGCTCGATCACAACTGCTCCCAAACACACCGTCTCCTCTCAGACCGGGTCACACTCACTCTTGCGGTCGCCCTGAGCGAACTGGATCTCAATCTGCCGGCCGCAGACCCACTTCCGGTCCAGATTGAGCAGAGCGTCCTCCGCATCCCGGACATCCTCGAACGTGCTGCGCTGTTAAGGGCTCCAACGAACGGGTTCCTCACTCACTCACCCCCACACACCCCCACACACACACACACTCACACACACACTCACCCCCCCCCCCCCACACACACACTCACACACACACACTCACCCCCCCCCCCACACACACACACACTCACACACACACACTCACCCCCCCCCCCCCCCACACACATACTCACTCACCCTCCCCCACACCCCCACACTCACTCACTCACCCCCCCCCACACCCCCCCCCCACACTCACACTCACCCCCCCCCCACACACATACTCACTCACCCTCCCCCACACCCCCACACTCACTCACTCACCCCCCCCCCCACACCCCCCCACACACTCACACTCACCCCCCCCCCACACACACACACTCACCCCCCCCCCCCCCACACACATACTCACTCACCCCCCCCCACACCCCCACACTCACTCACTCACCCCCACACACACTCACCCCCCCCCCCCACACACACACACACACACTCACCCCCCCCCCCACACACACACATACTCACTCACCCCCCCCACACACACACTCACACTCACCCCCCCACAAACACACTCACTCACTCACCCCCCCCCCATACACACCCTCCCACACTCACTCACCCCCCCCACACACACTCACTCACCCCCCCCACACACACTCACCCCCCCCACACACACTCACTCACCCCCCCCACTCACCCCCCCACACACACACACTCACCCCCCCCCCCCCCAAACACTCACTCACCCCCCCCACACACTCACTCACCCCCCCCACACAAACACACTCACTCACCCCCACACACACTCACCCCCCCCCACACAAACACACTCACTCACCCCCACACACACTCACTCTCACTCACCCCCCTACACACACACACACACTCACTCACCCCCCCACACACACACACACTCACCCCCCCCCAAACACTCACTCACCCCCCCACACACTCACTCACCCCCCCCACACAAACACACTCACTCTCACTCACCCCCCTACACACACACACACACTCACTCACCCCCCCACACACACACACACACTCACCCCCCCCCCAAACACTCACTCACCCCCCCACACACTCACTCACCCCCCCCACACAAACACACTCACCCCCCCCACACAAACACACTCACCCCCCCCACACAAACACACTCACTCACCCCCACACACACTCACTCACCCCCACACACACTCACCCCCCCCCCCACACACACTCTCACTCACCCCCCCACACACACACTCACCCCCCCCCCCACACACACACACACACTCACTCACCCCCCCCAAACACTCACTCACTCCCACTCACCCCCCCCCCCCCACACACACACACACACACACACACACACCCTCTATCTCTCTCTCTCTCTCTCTCTCTCACACACACACACACACACACACACACACACACATTTGTTTTTGTGAATTGTGGGGACATCCCATAGGCGTAATGGTTTTAAAACTGTTTATTCTATTGTCCTACACCAACCCTACACCTAAACCTACCCCTTACAGGAGACTACAGGCACTTTTACTTTTTCAAAAAAAACCTCACTCTGTATAATTTATAAGCTTTTTGAAATATGGGGACATGGGGAAATGTCCTCATAAATCACCTTCTCCTTGTAATACCTATCATACCCTTGTCATTATACACATTTATGTCCTCATATGTCACAAAACACACACACACACACACACACACACACACACACACACACAAACCAATAGGGCTGGGTAAAAAATACTGATCTCTCGATTTCAATCGATTCTCATTTTTACGAAGCGATATCGATCCTTAAATCCCAAGAATCGATTAGTGTGTGTTTTCAGTTAAGAGGAGACACAGCAGGCAAAAACACTGCTTTACATGAACTGGTCAAGTTTGAGATTTTGGGCTTTTTGGTTTTTCATAAAGTGTTTTTTTCCAGACTAGTGGTAAGAAAACATCCAACAGACACTGTTAAGTGTTTATTTTATATATATTTGTGTTAACAGATTTCAATTAGAATACATATTTTTAAAGGCCGTTTTCTCCTGCACGGAGCTATAAATCTCCACTTCAGCAGCACTACACCCCAAACTTCACATTTTTATTTCTGTCTGTATCCTGAAGGCTTTTACAGAGGAATGTGTTCATATACATTTTATTACCCCTAAAATTGTGAAAATATACTGTTTCTGTTCAAAGTATTTTCTGAATTGTGACAAAAATGAGACACCCAAAACTCTCTGTAAAAACATTTGACTCTAATGTCAAAAAAATTAAACAACAATCTTGAAACTGACTTAATCCAGTGTTCAGATTTTTGTACTATATATTTATGCAAATTTGAGCATTTTTCATTAAATAATGCCTCATTTGCATATTTAAACCTAACAATTTAGGAAACTTGCAATACAATTTTATTTTGCAATTATCAATGTAAGTAAGGTGATAACTATTAGTTAATGTTTTTTACCTGCAGTGTCTCGCCTTAATGGACGGAACATTGAAGGGCACCTAAACATTGGGCTTCAGTACTTTTAATATGATACAAAGTCTCAGATTTCAAATCCTGTCCATTGTATTGCAGTATTCAAACAATAAATGCCGTTTTGGCGCTGTTTAATGTAGAGTAACATCACCTCAATGATCTGATCATCTCCTCCGCTTTAATACTAGTTATAGCACAAAATAAACATGACTAAACATCCGAAGGTAAGATAAAGAAAGAGGACAACTTAATGCGTGTCCTGTCTCTTGCAATCACCCAATCAGCCGCGCAAAGACGTCAATATAACAGCTAATAAACGATATCACATAACGTCACATTCACCTCAGAAAAAAAACATATTCGGCGACCATAAACTCATTAGCCAGCTAGAAAAATAAGCCATAGAGGGGCATTTTGCTAAATATATGCATCATAACATAAGAATTTTTACTGTTATTCAATGTTTAATTAATGTTTGAACAAATCTGTCAAGTTTTCATGACAGCCACCATTTAAATGTTTATATTTAAAAAAAATTAAACGAAGTAGGAATATTATTACATAATTGTACGTAACTTTACTATTGTAAAAACTTCATTAAGTGTAATTTAAGCAGTTGTATAGTTTACAAAACAGTCAATTTTAACCTTCAATGTTACAGTAATGTAGTACCAACTGACTCTTCATGTGTATTTTACAGCATTAGTTGAGAGATTTTTGTTCTTTGAAAAAATTTGGCATGTACTGTACCTGATATGTACCCAAAATAATCGATATCGAATCGAAAGCTTGTGAATGAGAATCGAATGGTGAAATGTGTCCAAACCCAGCCCTACAAACGAACACAGGCTTGTGTTCTGAATCAGAGGATACTGGAGTTACCTTTACCTTCATCTTTACGCTCTTTAAAACACCGCCGCTGCTCGTCTCGGCCCCATAATGCCTCTTTGTCTCTTGGAGCTTTACATTGCTTTCGTTTCACACTCTGCCTCTCTGTTAGCAGCCATCTCTTTCTGTCTTTCTTGCGGCGGCTTGGCTTTTAGTCCTACTCTACACGGCTCTTTAACTGTGTCTTTGTGCTGGGCTCCACCAGGGGGCGCCGCTACAACAGAGAGATAAGGGTTAACACTTGCAGTCAAAGGATATTGAATGTACGCAAATCCTCGGGGCCGGCGTGAATAGAAGTCTAGGGGGATGTAGACGTCAGCGACGGGCCCGTATCGGCCGAACTCTCGGCGCAGATCCTCTGGCCTGAACACCGGAAATAACATCTTACTCTCAAAGCGCTGGATTCCAAACCAACCGCGGACATACTTACCGCCATCTCAAAGAAAACATGCTGCTCGTTTACTCTCGCTCAGGCCTTCCAAGACGAGGAGAGGTTTGATCTTCAGCAGAACAGTTAAGGTGATGTTTAGCTGAATCCGTGCTGCACTCATTAAATGAAAGCCAATGGCTGTCGTCAATTTGAGAGTCAAGAAAAGCATAGCAGGCAACACAGAATGAATCCCCGACGATCTATCGAGGTCTTGTGAAGCGAAACAATGGGTGTGTGCAAGAAACTGAACATTATTTACAATATTACTGTAATCCAGAGCCTCAGACATCAGATAAACTCAAGATCAACTAAGTGTACTCAACTGTGCACCAGGATTATGAACTAAAATGTGCTTTTAACATACCATCCCTGTATTTAAAAATGTATTTAGTCACCACTTGAACCCCTCTTTCATACACTACTACACTCAAGTGTACCACACATTGTGACTAAATACATTTTTAAATAGAGATAGTATGTTAAAAGCGCATTTAGTTCATATTCAGTGTCCCAAAATAGCGGAGTACACTTAGGTGATCTTAAGAAGTCCTAAAGAATCATTTTTAGTATATCAAGTACAAAGCAGGGCTGTGATGCGATGATCGTGCGCGTCTCGTCAGTGAAGCCGGTTCTGTGATTAGCAGTAAATCTCCAGACGGAGTGCCATTTACATCCACAGAGCTGTAGTTCGCTGACAAGCTACGCAATATCCAGTTCAACATCGCATTCGATTACTTGCACAGCCCGAGTACAAAGTTAGTGCGTGAAAACAGAGTATTTTGAGTATATTATGAAAGTGTACCTTTCTGTTTTTTTAACCTGGGTTCTCATGGTTTATGTAAAAAGCTGAGCTGATGAAGACTAGTTTATTCACTTTATATGCTTTAGACATGTAAAACGTCACATTTCACGAGGCTCTGGATTACAGTAAAAATGTTGTAAATAATGTTATAATGCACAGACCGATCGTTTGTCTTCACAAGACCTCAGTATATCATCAGCAGCCACGAGGATTCATTCTGTACTGCTTGATATGGGTTTAGTCTTCACTGAGACCACGGCTGCTCTGCTGAAGAGCTGAACTCATCTCGGACGGCTTCAGGAGAGTAAACGCACAGCACATGATCAGTTTTGAAGTGTCCCTTTAAAGGAGACAAACACAGATGAAACACTGAGCGCCGAATGTTTTAAGCAATATTCTGAGTTGAGCACAAGTTAAACTCGTTCCACAGCATCTGCAGCAGGTATAGTGAATACAACACCCTCCACAGAAACAGACAAATCAATTATGCTGGGCACATTTCTGGAAGATAATAAAGCAGACACGTGACGCTCACTGTAAGAAAGAACCTTCTGTTAAAATGTCTGTCATACTTACAGAGAGATGCATGGTATAATATTACAAATGAGTTGAAAAATATTGCATATTTGTATTATTTTAAATAAGCATTCAGGGCATTGTGTTTTCATTGTGACTGAAACTGTAAAATTGTATATCAATTTACACAGAAATGAAACTGAAACTAACATTTATCTATTGTT
>CM071956.1:220000-222500 GCA_036784905.1 Acrossocheilus fasciatus
CACACAAATCCAAGAATTGCAGTCAAAACGTCTCGCATCTCTTGCAAAAGAAGCACTGCGTTCAAAATATCACAAACACGTCTCAAAAGCAAACCTTTGCCATAATATTAACTCCTGTTAGACTCCTGTGTGTGTGTTTCAGAGAGAACTGTGTGTGTGTTTCAGAGAGAACTGTGTGTGTGTTTCAGAGAGAACTGTGTGTGTGTTTCAGAGAGAACTGTGTGTGTGTTTCAGAGAGAACTGTGTGTGTGTTTCGTGAAAAGTGTTTCATGAAATTGAAAACCGAGTCAAAGGCTGAGAATCAGTGTATGTTTTGCAGATTTGGTGTTTCTGCTGTTTGAGCGACAGCTTTCAGAAACTGAGGAGTGAAGGTTTGTGTGTAAACAGCTGAAGAAAACTGTAATAATCTGATTTGCTGCTCACAAAATATTTCTGATTATTATCAATGTTGAAAACAGTCGTGCTGCTCAATATTTTTGTGGAAACTGTGATGCATTTTATTTTTCAGGATTCACAGATGAATAGAAAGTTAAAAGAACAGCATTTATTTCAAATAGAAATCTACTGTAACATGACACTTTTGATTAATTTAATGCATCCTTGATAAAGAAATTAATAATTTTATTTAAGTATAAATGTAAAAATCTGACCCCTAACGTGTGATGAAGTCGATGAAGAGACGGCTTTAACGGCGCCAGACGATCAGAGTCATTCACAGAAGCGCAGGATGCTCTTCAGATCGTCTCAATAGAGACTCTCTTACATTGAGCGTCTTTGTCTAGAATAGATGACGGCACACAGCGCTCACAGCAGACGCGGGAGAAACACAGGACCTTAGAGAGCACAGGAGTCTCAACACCGCCTCAGACCCACAGGAGCGGCTCTCAGTGTCTGCGATGCATGAGCTCCTCGTCCTCCTCCAGCAGATGCTCCGGACCCCGAGGAGGCTTCGGCGGCTCCAGACAGAACTTCACGCTGGGCTTGCGTCTGGCGTTCACTTCTGCAGCGCTGCGCTCCGAGAAGAAGGAGTCGGACCTGAGACGCTCGCCGGACTCCAGTCTTCTGACCGGAGGAGCAGGAACCGTCAGAAAGTGGCTCATCTGCGAACGTGACACACACGCACGCACGCACGCACACACACGCGCACACACACACACACACACACGCACACACACACGCACACGCACGCACACACACACGCACGCACGCACACACACACACACACACACACACGCACACACACACACACACACACACGCGCACGCACGCACGCACGCACACACACACACGCACACACACACACGCACACACACACGCGCACGCACGCACGCACACACACACACACACACGCACACACACACGCACGCACACACACACGCACGCACGCACGCACACACACACACACACACACACGCACACACACACACACACACACACACACACACACGCACACACACACACACACACACACACACACACGCACGCACACACACACACACACACACACACACACTCATTATCAGTGCAGTGCTTGTCAGTGAAGCTGCTTTGAAACATTGATTATAAAACACTGAAATGCTGTGCATTTAGCAGTTCTTCTTCACGAGCAGCACTCTCAACAGAACTGATCGTGAACGTTACAATCTGGTTCAAATCGCTTTCATTGACAACCCACATGAAAAAATATTATAGTAATTCATAGTAAATACTGTAGTGTTTCTGAACTATACTATAGTAAAGTGATTATTAGTCTTGAATAAATCAGTGATTAGAAACATCATTAATTTTGATGCATTATTATTTTTAGTGCAGTGTCAGTTTAAACAAAACAAAAACATGTAAAAATACTACAGTAATTCATAGTAAATACTGTAGTGTTTCTGAACTATACTATAGTAAAGTACTTTTGTGGTAATTCTATAGCTGCTGTGGTAATATAACATCTATAATAATCTAAACAAGTTACTTTACCCAATACTGTACTTAAAGTTTTCTACAACTATAGAGTATATTATACTACAGTTTACTGTAGTAAAAACTAAAGTATACTACAGTATTTATTTCAGTTTATCAGTTGGCTATAGTTAATACTACAGTATTGTTGGAGCCATTACTTATTTTGTTATTCAGGTTATAGGAGTGCTAAAAATTTTTTGGTATATAAGGTTTTATTTTGTAGATACTTTTATTTTGACAGACAGTGAGAAGGTAGTGAAGTTAAAGATGGCCGCCTCGCACCCTTTTAGTCAGAGAACTAAGAAGCACTTTACCAACCTACTACACTCAAGTCTTTAACACCATTTACTCTGATTTTGATCTTGAGTTTGTCATGAATCCGGGTCCACGATGCTCCCTCTCACCACCAGAGGTCACTGTCTCCCGGATTCAATTCCCCACTCACCTCATTAGTGTTTAATTTGCCCCAGCTGTGTTCCTGATTGCTGTCCCTTCTTAAGCTCCCTGTGTTTTCTGTTCTGGTCTCGTTCGTCTCACTTTTGTG
>CM071956.1:227500-260000 GCA_036784905.1 Acrossocheilus fasciatus
TACTTGAGACTGTAATCTGATTACTCCAAACGCTGGTCAATGCCGCTATATGGATGCTATTATCAGCGCTGGTTTTACGGAGAGTGTTTGGTCACGTATGTGAAGATTCAGCTGAACGTGTCCTATATGCTGTGGGTTTAGTGAGTAAACGATGACAGGATATCTGGCTCTGAAACGCACTTGTCTCTCCAGTGATGGTGACCGTAGTGTCCGCACACACCCTCGATTCCAGCCAGCAGATGCTCCAGAACCTACAGAGACACAAAACAGCATCAGCAGTCAGACAGCAGAGACGACGCTCTCCAGTGTGTTTGAGATCGGCTGATCACCTGAGTGTGAATCTCCTCGTTTATTGAGCATTTGCTTTCTTTCCTCTTCTTGACAGCCAGAAGGTCAACGAGCGGCCGAATCGTCATTCCCTAAAAAACAGGACAACATGAGCTTTCGGCTACAGAAACACATTGGACATCCTTCAGCGAATTCTCTCCTACCTGCACGAACACGGTGAAGAAGATGACGGTGATGATGGCCGTCAGGAACATGTCCTTCATGGGAAAGTCATCACTGGACAGCAGAAACGCTAATGAGAAGGCGATGGCACCCCTCAATCCGCCGTACGCCACGATGAACTGATCCTTACCACTCAGCTTCACCATACGGTACTTATTAATGATGAACGTCAAGCCGACCACACCTGCAGGACAGACGGACAAACACACAGTCGACATGGATAATACACAGATTCATAAACTCAACACCGGGGCCAGATTTACTGACTGCTTGCAGCAGCACAAGCCCTCGCCTGGCCTTAAAAAACTACTGTCAGGATTTACTAAAGACACTCAGTGAAACATTAGTAACGAAAAGACATGGAGACAGACATTGGAGTACCTCAAGGCTCAGTACTAGGGCCATTACTTTTAACACTTTACATGTTACCCTTGGGAGATATCATCAGGAAACATGGTGTTAGCTTTCACTGTTATGCTGATGATACTCAGCTACAGTTAAAGTTATTTCTACAGCTGATCTTATTGCATGCACATTTGTAGGACTTTCCCTTTCGGACACAACATTCAGGTGAGGAGAGGATTTGAATGAATCATGCAAGGTGATTTACGAAGACTTGCAGTAGTCAGTTTAATGGTATTTGCGCCATTATTTAATGCTCCAAAAACACATGTCTGAACCCACTCTGTGTCTGTGTTAGTGTTGTCAAAAGACCCGGTACTTCGGTACCAAGTCAGTACTAAAAAAATTCAAACGTCACGGTAGCAGGTTTTTTTAAGTACCGGTGGCACCGAGTACCCGGTCAACCCGGTTCTTGACGCTTACGGCTCTATGATTTCCGCGATGCAGAAAACGTGGGCGGAATCTCAGAATCCAGTTATAAAAACGGAATTTACAGTTTAGCACGGAATTGGATGAATTAATCAAAAGTAGGTCATTACACAAATCAAATCGCGACATGGACTAATATCTGTAAATATTAAGCAGCAAAAGTCGATTATTATAAAGAAATAATCACACAATATTTCTTCCATATTTTAATTTTAATAGTAAATCCCCTTTATTTACCAAAAAAAATAAAATGTGTTTAAATTTCATTAATTAAAAGACAAATTAAATTTGGGTGAAACTTTACAGTTTACTTTTATTACTTGTGGAAAAACTTGATACACTATTTAAATAAGTATAAAGAATGGCATTGATTTTTGTACATTTTATTTTTGTTTGACTTTATTATTAAAAATAGTGTGTTTTTTTAATTAGCATGTGGTACCGAAATTGGTACCGAGAACCGTGGATTTTCATTGGTATCGGTACCGAATAGTCTAGTCTGTGTTGTTATTCGATCACACACCTGATTATCATCGGCTCTGCTGGTTTGTGACAAATTTGTGCTGCTTTTGTTAGACTGCATTGGTCATTATGGAAATGATCTGCTCTTTCACATCATCAGTAGATGTGCAGAACTTTCCACTCCCATCGGTGCTTTTATGTGATTATAGTGCTCTTACGCTCATTTGTAATCTGTTCAGTAAATCTGGCTCTTTAATTCTTAGAAAATACCATTAGAAAGTTTCTAAACTTCTTTCTACTGAGATTTTCTACTGTTTTTCAAAGAAGTCTCTTCTGCTCGCCAAAGCAGCATTTATTTGATCAAAAATACAGTAAAACGTGATATATTATTACAATGTCAATATCTGTTACACTAATTTATTAAGCTGTATTTTCAGCATCATTACTCCAGTCTTCAGTGTCACATGATCTTCAGAAATTATTCTAATATACTGATTTACTGCTCAACAAACATTTCTGATTATTAGCAATGTTGAAAACAGTTGTGCTGCACAATATTTTTGTGGAAACTGTGATGCATTTTATTTCATTATTAGGATTCACAGATGAATAGAAAGTTCAGAAGAACAGTATTTATTTGAAATAGAAATCTATTGTAACATAAATGTCTTTACTGTTGCTTTTGATCAATTGAATGATAATTTAATTCTCGATTTCTTATATTATAGTGACCTCAAAGCAGACCCGGCGCCAGACACAAATTCACGGACGGGCATTTAATTTTTTCAGGGGGGCACAAATGAGATCAACCTCATTGCAATGCATAATATCATTAATTATGAATTAAATGGACAAAAAACGAGGAAGAAACCACTCCACTGACGCAATACAACAGACAGAGTCGTCGTAAAGATTGGACCTAGCCTACTGAAGCAGTCTAAACACACATCGCAGGGCTCGACATCAACGCTTGTCCGCTTATCCGGGACAAGTGGATTTTTTAAAAGGCCAACTGAAAGAGAATTTTACTTGCCCGACCGGACAAGTAGCCTAGCCTGATTAAAACGCCAATAACAATGACCAAAACGCGATAATGATTCTTCATCATTTAGTCTAAATGGCGATCGATAGTGCGTAATGACGCTAACAAGGCTGCGCTGCCTCTCTCGAGGAGAAATAGAAACAAATGAGGTCATATCTGTAATGGTAAAGTGATTATATTTCGTTTTTGTTTTTTCACTAATACAAAAACATTTGGAGCACTTTTTGTTCGTTAAATGTAAGGGTTTTTTTAAGTAACGACCAAGCGGCCAGCGGCAGACAGTGAGCTGATCATAGTTTGATCAATTTAGCCTTCTATAAGCACCACGACTTGCCTAAAATAAAATATATAGAAACAGTTCAAGCATCACAATGTCTGAACTATATAAATGTGCGCTAGGTGCAGATCTAATCGTTCGTGTGAAGAGTGGAAGCTGAAGCGCTCTGCAGGACATGGAGGCGCTAGAGCGGGCACTTGCATTTTTTATTGATAGTGGAAACAACTTCAAATATGCTTGCTTATAAAGGTAAGAGTAATACATCATTCGGAACTGTAAAGGGTCTACTTTTATTTGTGTCCATTCACAATATCAACAAAACGTTGTGCTTTTATTAAAATAAATAGGAAAACAGATGCGCTTGCTGTCTCGTCTTGAACAGGAGCGCTTCACAATGATGAACTGAAACTCAACGAACTCAGTCACAAATATGATAAATATATCTATAGAAAGCTTTACATTAGTACTTTAAAACGAAATGATTCAAATCGAAAACAAAAACGCTTTCATTATGTAATCCGTAAAGATGCATTTCTCTCTAAAGGCTCGTCCAATGAGGAGATGGCGAGTCATTTTTCATCACCTTCTAAAATATAAAAATAAGGAAAACCCTAAAACAGACCCGATTATATTTTTTCTGATTTTTATGTTGCTCTGCTCTGAATTCCTTAAGATTTAAAGGATTTTCTGGAATGCAGTTTTGTCTGATGTGTGAATTATTTATTAGCCTATTTTTAATCCATGCAGCAAAACAGCTTTTAAAATTACTTTATTGCATTCCAGATGATTTTAACTTTTCACTATAAATTTTACAGGTAGCTTGAATGTAAAACATTGTCATGAATTCGTTGTATTCTCATTTGTAAAATAGGCTACAAATTAATTGTTGTAGTCTAACCCGACCTCATGAAAGTGCGTGTAGCAGGATTTTCTCTTTATATTTGACGCAATGTTTATAAGCAGAAATGGACTTTGGCGTGCAAAAGACTGATTCATTCATTATTAATGGCATGGCTGGTTCAGTCGACAGAAATACGGGACACGGGCCTATAATTTCCTGCTGAAATGTTTGCGGGGCAAATCTCAGGACAGTCTGAGCGCAGGCGCCACAGTTAAGCAACATCACACGACCAAGAGTGCTGAATACCATCACGATTGAAAATGTGACGCTTGCCATACCCTAGCCCAGTCAGGTGTACTGTGAAAAATGATCCATACTTCATATCTCTATTATAATTTGTCATTATTATTTTAAATCAGAGGGTTTTGAAATGTTTAACCAATGCCGATCATTAAAAAGAGCAACTTCGTAACGCCATTGGATCCTCAAGCTCTCAGCGAAAGCTCGCAACTTCACCTCGCCTCCTTTCAGATTGTCGTGCCGTGCACAGCCTGGAGGAGACAGATATCCGCTTTTTCGCAATGCAAGGCTAAATAAATAGTAACTGATGTTTGAATAGTACAGCGTTTTCTTTACTCAGCAGGGCTGCGTTTCCCAAAAGCATCGTAAGCTTAAGTACATCGTAGAACCATTGAAACCAATGGAGCTACGATCATCTTAAGTTTACGATGCTTTTGGGAAACGCTCGTCCAGGGCGGGCACTAGTGACTCATAGGGCGGGCCAGGCCCCCCAATGCCCACCCATGGCGCCAGGACTGCCTCAAAGTTTTGAACAGTACTGTTTATGGGCACTAAGCACCTCCAGAAATCCTCAGTGACCCAAACAAAAGGGAGCCGTTCGATGTGCCTGATAAAGATTATCTCCTGCAGCGTGAAGCAGAGTCTCACCCAGAACCCTGGACAGCAGACACAGGACGATGGTGATGGTCACAAAGGTCCAGTTCCAGGCGTGCGGCCCGGCCACCGTCGACACACCCAGGAAGATGAAGATCAGCGTCTCGCTCACGCTGCTCCACATCTTCAGGAAGTACTTGATGGTGGTGTAGGATTTGTGGGAGATGTTGGCCTCCACATAGGGCCGCATGATCACGCCACACGCTATGAGCCTGTCAACAAACACAAGCAGGGAGCTACGTATTCAGATTGCTTTTTCAAGTAACTAGAAACGTAACGCATTACTTTTCAATTTACAAGAAAATACCTGAGCTACTTTTTCAAATAAGTAACACCAGTTACTCTGTTTTCCATGTGCTGACTGACAGCTCTCCTGTCTCTTTGTTGAGAGAAATCAGGGGTCTGTACCGTGAAGCCGGATTAGCTGCTAGCGAGGTATGTTTCAGTTTAGTTTGCACTAATCCTGGGTTTTAGGTACCATGAAAGTGGCTTGGCTTTTAGCTGCGTTCATCGCAATAGTAACTTACTCTCCACCGCTAACCTGCTCCGGGCAGAGTTAGAGATCTCAGACTGAAACTGGACCAATCAGACGTGAGCAAAGTCACACACGTCTGTCACTCCCCCGGTTTCTCTCGCTCCAAATTAAAGGTCACTAGTACTAAAAAAAAAAAATCTCTGGCTTTAATGATAATTACTTAGTTATTTTATATGATTTATATAATTAAATGATTTATATTTATTATTAATCCAAGTTTCATAAGATATGGCAAGATTTCTTCTTTTAGTTGTCCTCTTTCACCTCGCTGTGTAGATGTATATAAATTCATATTTTTCAATCTTTTAATCTTTGGCAGTGCATCACAGTTAAAAGGCATGTGATTGGCTGTTCATTACTGATGCTTGCAAGTGTACACACTTCATTAACTCAGGATTAAAGCCTGAGTTTGACGGAGAAAGTTGATGATCAGCATCAAGGTACCAACAAAGCCGGATTGGTTTGGTTTGGTTTTGTTCAGCCAGCATCATGGTACAGGCCCCCGGGCTTGCTTATTTTTTTTTAAAGTTAAAGTTTTAAGTTTAAAAGGTTAAAGTTTTTGGCAGCTCTAAAGGCCCTTTCTCACCAAACGTGAAATGAACAGTCCTCAGGCTGAAGGAAGAGTCTGTCTCTCACTCCGGGGCCTGTACCATGATGCTAGATGAACAAACTCAGAGTTACAGGATTAGTTTCGAGTTGACAGTTACTCCAATCCGACTTTGTTGGTACCATGAAGCTGATCATCAGCTTTCTTTGTCAACTCAGACTTGATCCTGAGTTAATGGAGCGTGTGCTCATGAATGTGTGACATCACTGGTGATCAGCCAATCACGAGCCTTGGTTAAAGGTTTGCTAAAGGTTAAGAGATTGAAGAATATGATGAATTTAAATGCATTTACAATGAAAAAAGTTCTTGTTCCTGAAAGAGGACAAATAAAAGAAATGATCTTGTTTCATCAGTGCAGTCACAAGAGAAATATAGCTGGAAATATACAGCGATAGAGACTCGAACATGTAAGGTCACATGTAGTCATTTTTAAAGCGTTATCTATCGATTCTTATAACGATCTGTATATATTAACATTCATTTAAAATAAAGGATTTATAATAACTGTTAAACTAAAATTGCTTGTGTGTAATAGATTAATAATAATATAAATCATTTAATTATATAAATCATATAAAATAACTAAGTAATTATCATTAAAGCCAGAGATTTTTTTTTTTAGTACTAGTGACCTTTAATTTGGAGCGAGAGAAACCGGGGGAGTGACAGACGTGTGTGACTTTGCTCACGTCTGATTGGTCCAGTTTCAGTCTGAGATCTCTAACTCTGCCCGGAGCAGGTTAGCGGTGGAGAGTAAGTTACTATTGCGATGAACGCAGCTAAAAGCCAAGCCACTTTCATGGTACCTAAAACCCAGGATTAGTGCAAACTAAACTGAAACATACCTGGCTAGCAGCTAATCCGGCTTCACGGTACAGACCCAGGCCAGGTCAGAAACACGAAAGTAATGGACCTTTTCACATTTCCATGTTTCTCAGCAGCAGAAGTCGTTATAGTTGGGTTAACTTCAACAGCAGTGAATGAGAGAGACTCTGCATTAGAAACATTAGCCTTAACTAGTTAAAAAAAAAAAAAAATCTAAATTTAAAAATCTTTTGAGGATTTACGATGCTGATGACGGTTAAACACATCACAGTCTTGTGAAAAGGTTCCATGGAATGCATTACTTTCCATAAAAGAGAACTAAGTAACACAATTAGTTACTTTTTGTAGAGTAACACAATATTGTTATATACATTTAGTCATTTAGCAGCTTTTATCCAAAGTGACTTACCAACTCGGACAATAGAAGCAAATCAAACTGTTGACTTCAGGACTGTTAACCACTGAGATACATGACATGTAATAACTCCACCAACACTCATCCGTGTTACTCCAAAAACAAAAAGCACACACTGACAGTGCTGGTGGTTTGGACTACCCAGGATAAAGCGTATAAATAAATAAACAAATAAATAAATACCAAGAAAAGAAAAAATGAACAAAATCTCTCTAATACCCTTCAAACTTCTAGTTGAATCTCATAGTGTAATATTGTAATGCATGACTTTTAAAAGCGACGGTGCACACAGCACGAGCGTGTGAGACTCACGCCATGATGCCGGACAGGTGGAAGACTTCGGCCGACAGGTAGGCCATGTAGCTGTAGAGGAAGACGAACAGAGGCTCGATCACACGCGTGTGCGACGTGAAGCGTGACGTGAAAGCCGCCAGCACTCCGTACACGCCGCCCACCAGCACTCCGCCCAGCGCCACCACGAAAAAACACACCACGCCCAGAAACACGTCGCCCGCCGTCACCTCGCCCGCGTGCGCAAACTCCTCGAACAGGTGGTACAGGACCTGAAGGAAACACACAGAAACACCAACATCAGCCTCCTTCAAGATCCTCCGTGACACGCAAACCACGCCTTTCACCTCCAGATAGCTTCGTAAAGTAACGAGCCTGAAGGAATTTAAATTTTATTCAAGGATGCATTTACATGACAACGAAGAACTTTGGAAAATTTCCTTTGTGTTTTTGAAAAGTTACGCATACAAGTGACAAAATAATCCTCATTCACACAGATCCGCAAAAACAACTAAAAACACTGTACTCTGCATGTCAGGCCAGTAGATGGCGATGTCTCTTTGTAGATAAACACTACACGCCTGCACACGGATTGCGTTCCTACAGACGGAACACGTAATAATGAGCGTTTATGTCGTTTACACGGAGACGATACTGGCATTGTTCTCAAAAATCCTTTGCAAAAATATTGCATTTTCAACCCCCCCCAAAACACTGTTGTTGTTTAAACAAATGGCCAAAATGGATAAAACCTGTCCATTTTAAGTTAAACACCCCCTAATATTTATTCAAACTTAAAAAAATTATTTCTAAAGTTCAGGTTCTATCCACAAATTCAAGCATAATGATGGTTAGCAGGGCTTCACGTTTTGGGAAAAAATCTAATTTTCTATTATTCTCATTTAAAATGCAATTTTAATAAATCCAGGTTTGCTGTGTTTGTTTGTAGAGCTGCACAATTTGGCCAAAATTTTGTGATTATACATTATTACTACTACAACAACTAAATAATAAACAATGAAATATTACTGTTACAATTTCACTGTAAAACAAATCAAGTATTTAAGAAAACAAGTATAATAATAATAATTTTATTTGACATTACAACTGTAAGACTACAATACTAATAGTTATTGCTCTCTTAATTTATTCATTTTCACACATTAAACCATCAAACTTTTATTTTGATGAAAAACCGCGGGAAAAAACGCTTCATGGGAAAACCGCTTCTCATTACCAGTTTTTGAAGATGCAGAAGGAGTTTATGTGAATCATGAGCTGCTGGCGTGTAAATGAACTCAGTGCCGTGCTTCACTCTGAAACACAGCCTTTGAGATTCACTCACAGCATTCGGCCGCTTTCAGTTCTATTCTGAGTAACGGTAATCTGTCAATCGATTCAGCCTCCTTCGATTCTGAAAATACAGTAATGAGATGAAACGGTTATTGCACCCCATGCCGCCCTTTTCCCAGCGGTGCGCTTTCATTCCGACATAAAAGCCTAATTTCTCGTGCAAATCAGTAGAATCACGTAACGTGACTTGCAAAATGGGACGTGCTTGATTTATTAAAGTTGGTTAGATTTATTCATGTTTTTAAAAACAGAACTTGCGCTGTTCCTCGAGAGGATTTCTGCGCAGACGGAACAAGCTCAAAGTGCGCGCCTGAACAATCAAACACATGCAAAATATTGTCAAAAGGTTTTGTTTATTGATTATTCACGTAAAGCCTCGTCGGTTATGTAATAAATGGACTTAAAGAGTTGAGAATGGCCGTGACAGCGGCCGGTGATCTCATAGTGATTACAATATTGACCAAAATAATCGTGATTTAGATCTTTGCCATAATCGAGGAGTCGTCTCACCACGGTCACGGCGTCGTTGAGCAGCGACTCTCCGAACACCAGGATGTGCAGCAGCTCGTTGATGTGGATCTCCTCGAAGACGGCCAGGACGGCCACCGGATCCACGGCCGACACGATGGAGCCGAACAGCAGGCAGGGCAGCAGCTCGAGGGCCGCCGGACGGCAGGCGTACAGCAGCGCGCCGGTGAAGAAGGTGTTCCACAGCGTCCCCAGCACGGCGAAGCTCAGGATGGTGCCGGCGTTCTCGGTGAAGGGCCGCAGGGGCAGGAAGTAGCCGGCGTCCAGGATGATGGGCGGCAGCAGGCACAGGAAGAAGAGCTGCGAGTCCAGCACCGGCGGCTTCTTGCCCATCACTCGGATCAAACCGCCCACCAGCAGACCCACCACGATCAGCAGACAGCTCTCGGGAACCACGGCCGACAGACGCGGGATCAGGTGGAAGCCTGACACACACACACACACACACACACACACACACACACACACACACAATCACAGGACCGCTCCAGGCCAAATCAAACAAATCCTAAACTTCATTGGCTGAAATTTTTGATTTGGTTCATGAAAGCTTGGCTGATGAAAGCTAAAACACTAAAGCAATGGATGAATATTTACTGAATAATGCACTTTTGTGTAGAGGAGGATCAAAATGGCAATTTTCATCTGAGATTTGGAGCTAAATTACAGGAGGGTAAAAATGACTTCATAACACATGCATCACTGTGAAACCAACGCAATCAAATCCTTCCAAAATCAACCAAATCTGAAGCTCTTAACCGTCACCTGTCCACTCAGAGTTTACTTCACTATATTACAAATAAATCCTAATCTAATCATGACAAACTATATATTGTTGGAAAGGTCTAAGACTCCTAAATAGATAAATGTGTCCCTGGAACACAGCAGCAGTCATAAGCAGCACAGCTGTATCTGCAGCAATAGACAACAATACATTGTATGGGTCACAATTATACATTTCTCTTTTATGCCAAAAATCATTAGGATATTTCATGTCTATGCTCAAAAATGGGAGTGACAGTGAAAGGGTTAAACACTTGCTTGCCTGATTTTTTTTCTTAATTCATTCATATTTTTCTGGAGAAACACAAATATAAAGAGTAAATGCAGTGATGGATATTTACGCAGTAATGCACTGTTGTGTAGAGTTGTTCATCTGAGGCTCGGAGCCAGATTACAGGAGAAATCAGTTCAGAAAGATTAGATCATGATGTTATTTTCACACAGACTGAAGCTCTTTTAGTCAAATCTGTTGACTTTAGCGATCTGTGCTGCATTATATGCTAATGATTACCGTTCAGAAACCAGAAAAAAACTTGAAACGAGCATTTTCCCTAAGTTTGCATGGCTATAACTCAAGAAGTATTAAAGACATCTTAATGCACTTTTAGATTTGGCTCTTAAAGGAACACTCCACTTTTTTTGGAAATAGGCTCATTCTCCAACTCCCCCAGAGTTAATAAGTTGAGTTTTACCGTTTTTGAATCCATTCAGCCGATCTCCGGGTCTGGCGAGAGCACTTTTAGCATAGCTTAGCATAGATCATTGAATCTGATTAGACCAGTAGCATCGCGTTCAAAAACGATCAAAGAGTTTCGATTACTTTCAGGCGCTGCGTAATATCACTGCGCCTGCTGCGGCCATGTTACGGCAGCAAAGTTCCTGATTATTACGCCGGAATGAGAGTATAGTTCCTAATCATATCAGCCTAGAAAATCTCAACTCTTCATTTTCCGCCGGTCTTAGTACACGATATAACTACAGAAGAGTCAAGTTTTAAATAGGAAAACGATCGAAACTCTTTGGTCATTTTTGAACGCGATGCTACTGGTCTAATTGGATTCAATGATCTATGCTAAGCTATGCTAAAAGTGCTATCGCCAGACCCGGAGATCGGCTGAATGGATTCAAAAACGGTAAAACTCAACTTATTAACTCTGGGGGAGTTGGAGAATGAGCCTATTTCCAAAAAAAGTGGAGTGTTCCTTTAAAGCCCTGTGTGATTCATATATGATTCATTCTGAGAGATACGGGATCTAAATATGGCTCCATGAGTCAGTTGTTAAATTGTACACATTTTCAATGGTCAAAAACCAAATGGAGTCCCTCAATCAAAACAACTGAACATACCTGTCTAAATGTGCCAAAAATACTCTTCTTCCAAAGTTTGCATGCCTGTAACTCAAGAAGTATTGAAGAAATCTTCATATTTAGATGCTGGTTCATACAAAACGTCTCTTTTGGTATCTTCATTTTTGAGGCCCTGTATGGTTCAGTCCCAAAGAAACTGGGTTCCTAATGTGGCTCCGTGTCCAAGCGGTTGAATTTTACCCATTTTTAATGGTATTAAAACAAATGTGGTTTTGTTTATCCAATCAGAATTTATAGACTGAACCATATAGGGCCTTAAAATGACGATGCCAAAACAACAGTTTGTTAAGAGCCAGAGCCTAAAAGCTTATTAAGATATCTTTAATATTTCTTGAGTTGCATGCAAACATAGTTTTTAAAGCCATGTTAGCAGCTGTTTCCTTTGATAAAGCTCTCTGTAGAGTTTATAAATGACACAGAAAACAAACTCTACGACAGAGACAGCTAATAAATCATCCTCATCACACACGCTAACAGCGTCTGTCAGCACTACCCACAATCCCGTGCGGCTCTGTTGACAGTGGCACATGCAGGTGTGTGTAGAGCACTAAAGCCGCACACACACACCACTGACTCCAGCTTTCTGCTCACAACCAGATGTGTGTGTTGTTTTGATCTGTATCTGGATATCTGCTATCTTACCAAATTACTGAAATATCAGGCACTGGTTGAGCGATCCATCAGCTTGAGATCAGTGTGAGTTAATTACTCCAGTATTTGGAAGTTCAGGTCGTGTGCACATGAATGTGATTAAAGGACCGCACTTGGGTGGATTACAAAAAAAGAAAGAAAAAAAAAAAACTTGCTAAATTTTCTGTTTCAGCCATTATAGGGAGTATTTAAACATGGAAACGAAGATGTTTGGTCTGTCCTCGAGTGCTGAATGTTATAAATATAAGGACTTGTGAATGTGTGTCAGCCACCTTGACCTGTCATCTTACAAACTAACCAAGATATGTGGATTCTGGTCTTTTTGCTTGTCTTGTGGATCCAAATAAAAGAAGAAAATGTGTGTGTGTGTGTGTGTGTGTGTGAGTGCGTGTGTGTTTATGTGTGTGTGTGTGTGTGTGTGTCATCTCTATCTCCTCACACACACTCAGCTCAGTGCAGCTGCAGTCTCTGATAAACTCGTGCTGATGTCAGAGAGACACAGAAACACGACTGTGTGAATGATCAGGAGTTCAGACACAAACAGTAACTAACTAACAGTAATAATCCTCAGCTGCAGTGTAATACTGATGTGATGCTGATCCTCACCCAGCTTCAGGAGGGACGCGAGCAGAATCCACAGCGAGACCTCGAACGGCATCTGGACATAATCATAATTAACGGACAGGACTGGAAACACTGTCTGACCGCGAGGATCCGACTGATTCTGACCACAACACACCGGTCCACAGCACAGGCCGAGCAGCAGCAGCACCCTCATCCTCATCCTCATCCTCATCCTCATCCTCATCCTCACTGTCAGTCACTGACACACACCAGAGACCGCACAAACTTCAACTCCAGCAGGACTCTATCGCGATGTTTGAGCACGAGATCACACACACATACACACCACGCTCTCTCTCTCTCTCTCTCTCTCACACACACACACACACACATACACACCACGCTCTCTCTCTCTCTCTCTCTCTCACACACACACACACACACATACACACCACGCTCTCTCTCTCTCTCTCTCTCTCACACACACACACACACACATACACACCACGCTCTCTCTCTCTCTCTCTCTCTCACACACACACACACACACATACACACCACGCTCTCTCTCTCTCTCTCACACACACCACGCTCTCTCTCTCTCTCTCTCTCTCTCTCTCTCTCACACACACACACACACATACACACCACGCTCTCTCTCTCTCTCTCTCACACACACCACGCTCTCTCTCTCTCTCTCTCTCTCTCTCTCTCTCACACACACACACACACACATACACACCACGCTCTCTCTCTCTCTCTCTCTCTCTCTCTCTGACACACACACACACCACGCGCGCGCTCTCTCTCTCTCACACACACACACACACACACACACACACACACACACACACACACACACACACACACACACACCACGCTCTCTCTCTCTCTCTCTCTCTCACACACACACACACACACACACCACGCTCTCTCTCTCTCTCTCTCTCTCACACACACACACACACACACACACCACGCTCTCTCTCTCTCTCTCACACACACACACACACACCACGCGCTCTCTCTCTCTCTCTCTCTCTCTCACACACACACACACACACACACACACCACGCTCTCTCTCTCTCACACACACACACACACACACCACGCGCTCTCTCTCTCTCTCTCTCTCTCTCTCTCTCACACACTCACACACACACACACACACACACACACACACACACACACACACACACACACACACCACGCGCTCTGATCTCTGCAACAATTGCAGTCATTCCAAGCACAAAAAATTAGTTTAAAACATGCTTTGCGCGTGAAATATAGGCGCAAATACCAGTAATGTGACGCGCAGATGTTAGTAACACTGCTTGATTCATTTTAATATTCTCCTCCGATAAACTTTGCTTCTGAAAGAGAAACTCCGATCCTACAAATACATATTCAATAACATCAGGCGCAAAAATAACTTCTTCACTGCGTTTTTAAAAAATGCAATTTAAAAATAATAATAATAACAAGAAGAATTTCAGCCAAGGGCGTAGTTTTGGTTTGAACATTGAGGGGGTTGAAGTGGACCCTGGGTCAGGCTCCCTCTTAAGGTTTCTTTATTTGTTTGTTGTTGTTGGTTGATAGCGTAACTGCAATAAAGTAATAGGCTAGTTAACAATTACTTGTTTATATAGGATATATAATGTATTTTATATTATTTAGACACTTAGGCTATAGTTTGACAGAATGTTCTAATTCAACACGCCGTGGGAAGTCAATCTACCTTAACATTTTCTTCTATTGATATTGTTTATTTGTTACTCCTTCACAGTTCATGAGGCTCTTAATGATTTAATCTGCCATCACTGGAATATCTGAAGGCAGGTTATTCCATCTCTCATCATTAGAACCCATCGGCTCTCGACTCGTACTTGCTCTTATGAAAAAGTACCATAGTTCTTAACTGTAGCATCTGTTATAATAAGGCTAGCCTAT
Organism: Acrossocheilus fasciatus; assembly: GCA_036784905.1. Classification (NCBI taxonomy): domain Eukaryota; kingdom Metazoa; phylum Chordata; class Actinopteri; order Cypriniformes; family Cyprinidae; genus Acrossocheilus; species Acrossocheilus fasciatus. The sequence continues at coordinate 242,289 of CM071956.1, forward strand.
TAATCATTACCAGGCCAATAATGACTTTTTTTATTAATCTATATTGCATTTGTTATGAGAAACAACAGTCTTTAGAAACAATAGCTACATCATGCCACAGTTGTAATATAAATCTTTAGGGAAAAATCTATTCCCTTAACAGATTATCTATTATAAATTCTACAAGTTAGACAAAATTTACCACAATAAATAAGCCTACAGTAAAACGTGATAAATTATAGTAAAGGTGGTCATGAGTAGTTTAAAAATATTTTAATATTATGTTAGTGCTGGTGCAAGATTGTTTTCTCCTTTTTTCATCAGTCTTTTTAGTTTGTGCCTTTTTTTAGATAATGTTCGATTTTCTCCATAGCATTTTAAAGAGGCAGTTTCTCAATAGAATTCAAATAGATCACATATTTTACCATCAGCTTCGCGATAGGAATGGCTCGCGCAAATCTTCTCCCGCTTCTCGAGCGCGCTGGTGAACGCGCACAGAGTATAGGGTGATTCGGCGCGCCGCTCGTGCACAATTAAAAGAGCCGCGCTTCGGTCATGTGCTGATAAGCGCTCCGTTCGGTTCTTACGTGAAGTTAGCGCTTATAAAAGCGCCGAAGGCGCGAGTCAAATAATTCATAAATGGCCTGATTCTAAGTTTCCATTAACCATGGTATAAATATTGGGGGGGGGGGGGGGGGGGGGGGGGGGGTTGTACTTGCTAGTTTTGGTTATTGGGGGAGTTACCTCCCCCCCATCCCCCCCACAAACTACGCCCCTGATTTCAGTGAATAAAGTGAATGCAGAAGAAATTAGACTTCGTCTTTTGTGATTATTATCCCAGCTGTGATGAGTCTCTCGTGTTTCCAGCATCAGTCAGGATCACGTTCAGAAACCCTCCTCATCCTCATCTTCATCAGCCAGCAGAGAAACGCAGGCCTGCTTCATGGCTGAATCATTTAACTCTTTCCCTGCCAGCGTTTGTGCTGATTTTCACTAAAATGTCATGGCCCCCAGAATATTTTGTTGAATGAATATCTGCCCTTCTGAAAGAAAAACAACAACAACAACAACAACAACAAAAAAACATTACAAACCATCAGCCATTAAAACCATTGCCAAATGGTTCCCATTACGTAGTGTTTTGGGCTTATTCCACTAGGCTTTATTGGTTTGTATAGGTTTCCATTATTAAAAATTTGTATCGGTCATGATTGGCACATAATGGTCCATTGCAGTTTTGTATTGGTTCTGATGGTTCCATTACATGCAATACACCAAAATAAAGAGCAGACCCTCTGCTTTCAAACAAAAACTATCAGTTTTATTCTAGCTTCAAGCATTGTTTTTTTTTTCTTCTTTTTTTAATCAATACTTGAATGTAGGTAGGTTTCCTAAAAAAAAGCTAAATTTTGATCGCATTTTTATCAAATACTCCATCTGGATCATATTCAGTAATATTATCAAACACTGTAAAAAATGACCATGATTTTAACGGTAAAAAACTGTGAAAAAGCTACAGTAAAAACCTGTTGAATGGTTAACGGTAAGTTCACCTAATATATACGGTGAAAAACTGTAATAGACATTTCAGACAATTTTACGGTGAAATACCGCTTTTGAAAGTGAAAAAGAATGTAAAATTTACAGGGAAAAAACGTAAATTGACGTTCCCAGAATTCCCTGAGTTGCATTTCAAATTTTGTCTGAATTTGATGTTTTTTCTTTGAAATAACTAGGTTTCTTCTTATTTTTTCTTATCAGTCATGTTTATTAGGGTTGTATGTTACATCTAATGTTGTTAAATCAATGTTTATTGCATATTTCAATTTAATGAGTCTCACCATGATTGTGTTTGTGTGAATGACGCTGTGCACCTTCTATATATGTTATTATTTAAAAGCTGTTTGTGATGGGCTTTGGTTCATCATGTGACTTTCTCATCATCTCCTGCATTTGGTTATCAGTGTATTTCAAAGGTACAAAACAGATTTCAGTACTTCAATAGGTTGTTATATTAAAATTATATCAATTTACGATATTTAATTGAAATTACGGTATTTAACTGTAAATTTAAGTTAAAACCGTAAAACCTAAAATCTTGCTACATATTTTACGGTATAATTCTGGCAACCACAGCTGCCGGTTTTTTACTGTAAATTTTACGGCATTTTTTTTTTACAGTGAAGCAAAGATGCAGTAGATGTCTTCCGACAGTATCTCAAAGCTTTCACAGGCCTTTAACACTTTCTGGATCCACATTTAACTCTGTAACATTAGACAGCTTTCATTTATATGCGGTTAGTGTTGATGATGGGGTTATTTTTCATATGCATATGCTCACATATGAGATGGCTGGTTTCTGTGTTCCTCGCCTGTGTTTGATCGAGTGTGTCTAGGCTCGTTCAGCAGATGCTAGCGTATAACAGCGAGAACACGGTCGTCTGTGTCTGAAACTCAGCTTGAGAAACAATAAACACACAGGAGCGTTCTGGCTATGACTTCTCATTTTATTAGCCATTATTCAAATGCTAACATTCAGTTCATATTTGGCTTTGCTTGAGATCCAGTCATCAAGTCATGCTAGCTCATTGGTCCGGCAGTGATCGCTAGCATGCTAATGCTGGTTAAAGGGATACTTCACCCAAATATGAACATTCTGTCATTTTTGGGTGAACCGTCCCTTTAGCGACGGCAAGCGTTTGAACAGTATGTCGTGTTAAATGCGTTCAGTTGGCTATATATTGTGTCTATAGAGTGACTGGCTCTGGTTTATCGATCGGAGGCTCTTGTGTCTCGGCGTCTGATGGCGTGTCGTGTTCGCTGGTGCTCCGCTCCTCCCGAAGACGCCTGAACTCCTGCCAAACACAAGAGAATCACTCAGAGGAGCTCGAGGAGAAAGAGTAGCGGATGAAAGCGAGGGTTCAGACCTTCAGGACGCTGTAGTCTGAGGTTCTGGCGACGTAGCTCCTCCAGGCGTCTGCTGCGATCTCTCGCTGCTTATGAGTGAAGCGGATCTGGAACACAATCACAGCGGTCAGTCGGTCGCTGCGGTCTCGTACAGAACATACGGCCGCCGGGACGCTTTACCTCCGAATACAGCCGCTGCTCCTCCTGCAGCTCCTCCTGCTGCCGGCGGCCCAGAATGCTTTGCTGCAGCGAGCGCACGCTCTCGGCCGCGGCTTCACTGACCTGCAGCACGCTCTTCAGCGCCGCTTCATCCGACGGGACGGCCGGCGCTGCCTCGCTCCAGACCTCCTGCACGACCTCACACACCTGTGAGGAACAGCGTTACTGGGCAGGTGGTTCGGCTCAGAAACACGTTTTGTTCTGCTGGTTAAGGCTCTGTCCACACGAACGCGGTTATTTTCAAAGCCGCAGCTTCTTCTGTGCGGTTTGGCCGTTCGTCCTCACAACGCTGCAGCAGGTCACTGAAACCGAACATTTCTGAAAACTCCTGCCAGGGTGAGGATTTCAAAGACTCTGGTTGCAGTGTTATCGTGTAGACTTCTGATCGTTTCAGGCTTCTGATTGGCCAGCATGGCTTCACGGTTGAGATTATATCGCCGTAGCATGAGCTTCATAGCATGCGCTTGCATTTTCATGTGGACGGAGATTTGTTTTTAAAACGTAAGAAGGAAAAACTCAGTTTAATACCCGTGTACATGTGGACATGGCCTAAAAGTCTCTTCATATCCTGACAGCAATCACTAAGTTAAGTGTTCAAAATGTTTTTATTAGTGCTGTCAAAATTAGCACGTTAACGCAGGCGATTAATTTTTCCAGTTTAACGGCGTTAAAAATATTTTAACTCAGGGGCGGAGCTAGGGTTGGCCACTCCACTCACAACTGCTGCTTCTGTCTCTTTTTTCTCAACAAAAACTGCATTTATTTAGATGCAGAACATCTTTACGATCACATCACACAGTGAGGTGTTTCAGACGCGCTCCACTTCACGTCAGCGTCAGGCGCGAGTCAAACGAGCGTGGAAACGGTTCAGGAGACGAGGAGCTTCGGCAGAACATCACTGAACTGCGTGAGATGCTGTCCGGCCATAATCAGTAAAAAATAATTTTCCTGTCAGCTGTTGTAGCCTGTATGCCAGGCTACAACACACACACCTGTAGCCAGCATGCATTAGATCCGTGTCACGTTCAGCAGCGGCAGCTCTTAAAGTAATAGCAGCCTAATAACCAGCTGCTGTGATGTCTATTCATCAAAGAACAAGAGAAAACAGAGGAAATCAATAACGTTTTTAGCTTTAAGGGTTCATCTATATTTAATTTAGAATTTAGTGTTTGATAACTTTATTTCTGTATATTTCCTACTCGCTGAAGAACACAGTTCTTTATTATAATGGGTATATGTGAAGATTGTTTTAAGTTCACTTAAGTTAGAAGTTGTTATTTTTTAAATCTAATAAATGTTGAAATAGCTTTCAGTTATACTGTAATAATGGTTAAATATTAGGAAAAAAGAACAATTTCCTAACGCCATCAGTATTATTGTTATCAGTGATACTTGCCTTCAGTCATAAAAAAAGATGCCACTAAACAAGTATTAAAATATACTCTCTTTATGTTGCTTCTACATTAATTTAAAGATTGAATGTGAAATTATTGTAATATAAAAGTATATTTAGAATCTTTAATTTTAGGTGGGATTAATCGTGATTAATTTAATAAAAAAATGTGTGATTAATTAGTTAATTTTTTTAACCGATTGACAGCACTAGTATTTATATTTATTTATATGGAAGGTGTATGATGTTCATCCGATCATATTCATCGGTCGGAGGGCTATGATAGGCTGTCCTGCCTGTCTGTCAGCGTATGCATATGTTGTTTGATTAATATTACAAACAGAAGGAATATTACCCGCTGTCGCTTTAAGAGCCGCACGGATCCAATTTACTGTTACACATGTATTTCATTCTCAACTATTTACGTTCACTTAAGACATAACTGACGAGGGTTTGCATGAATAATCACCAAGCGCCACATTTTGACACATTTTTGCATGTATTTGACTGTTTAAGCGCACAGTTTAAGCTAAAGTTTGCTTTACATGTCCGTGTTCAGCTCCGTGTCGGAGCGCATGCACAGAACAGTCAAGTTCTCTTTCACGCTTTAATAAACATTAATAAATCAAGCACATCCCATTTTGCAAAAATCATGTTACATGATTTTTCTGATTTGCACGTTAAGTTTGGGCTTTTATGGAGGAGCGAATCCTCACCGCTGGGAAGGGGACGGAATGGGGCACGATCATCATTTTATCTCGATTATTGTATTTTCATAAATCGCTGGAAGCCAAACTCAAAATCGAAACTGTATTTTGATTATTTGCAGAGCCCTAGGCATTCATATTGTAATAGTATGCGCTTTGTACTGTAATGTTTTCTCAGTGATAAAAGAGACATGAGTTAATCTGACAGCGTTGCATTTAACCGTCTCTGGTTGCTCTGCTGTGCTGTGCGCGGTCATGTGTTCTGAAGGAGGCGTGGCTCTGGAGACTGTTATGCAGGAGGGTGAGATAACATACTGCTCACAGAGACTGACAGATCACACACACACGCGCACGCACACAAACTCACAAACTCACATACTCACACACACACACACACACACACACACACACACGCGCGCGCGCGCACGCACACACACGCACGCACACTCACGCACACACTCATACACACATACACACGCACACGCACACACTCACTCACGCACTCGCACACACGCACACACGCACACGCACACACACACACACACACACACACACACACACACACACACACACACACACACAGCTGGTGACTCACCTTGAAGTCCAGGTATCGGTGGATGATGCTGAGCGTGGCGTGATCTTCGGCGCTCAAACCCGACAGACCCTCAGATCCTGCAGATCATCATTGAGAGCCGCAGATGTTACTTTAAAACACACCTTTCATTCCAAGCTCTGATTTAAACTACAAAACGTCTTTGAAAACAACCTGTAATCTGCACTAAACTACAGGCTCATTATCTTTTCAAATCTACCAGCAGATCAGATCATATCCTTGATTTTTCTTGCACTCAGAGAAGTATTACAAACAAACAAACAAACAAACAAACAAACAAACAAACAAACACTGTCATTTATATAATTAAAACTGAAGCATTCAACAACATCCAAAAACTTTTTAATATTATTGTTGTATGCAACTTTTGCACCTCACTTCGTTTACTTTTTAAACTTGGTGTCAATCGCTTATTTTTGACTGTAAAGCACTTTGAACTGCATTGATTCGTTAGGAAAAGGGCTTTATGAATAAAGTATAGCTGATTGATTGATTGAACACTGTTCTCTCTCTCGTACCCAGTTTGCAGAAGATGCAGTAGATGTTTGCACGCAGGTTTTCTGACACGTCTCTGACAGCAGCACTGACATCATGTGATGATGAGGATGATTCGTCCTGATGCCGAGAGACAATCGGCCGCTTCACGTCTATTAGAGAGAGAGAGAGAGAGAGAGAGACAGAGAGAGAGAGAGAGTCTTAACAGAGCATCTGTACAGAGAAACACACAGGTTATGTTTGATGCAGGAGGAGACGCTCTTCGAGTCGATCACGTTCACTGACGGCTCTATTAAGAAGGTCCATGTTGATTTCATGTTCACTTTAATCTCTGAACACCTTAATTTCTAGCGATTATCGCTGATTTGATTGCACGGATACTATTTAAACTGAGCTAGACAATGGCATCTCTGAATTCAATAATGAAATGCCTTTAACTGAAAATTGAGTGTTTAATCTTATTATATATTACTGACACTCTGTCCTCCAATCTGATACTGTTAAGTGCTTCGACACAATCTGTATTGTTAAAAGCGCTATATAAATAAAGGTGACTTGACTTGACTTAATATTCTCTCAAAGCCCATCCTGAGATTTTAAGTTCACATGACATGCAGTGAAACAAATGAAAGATCTCCTCTTTTTTCAGTAAGAGTTGTAGTTTGACAGGTGCTTGACTGTGAAAAGTGCTGATTTATGGCGTCTGCACCTGCGATCATGCCGTGAGGGTCTCGTGAGACGCCCATCTGCTCCTCCTCTCTCCTCCAGATGTGCAGCAGCAGCTGCGGCGCGCCGGCGTCTCTCTCTCCGCTCCAGCGCAGCAGACGCACCACGGCCTGCGGACTCTCACACAGCTCCAGCAGCGCGGCCGTGAGCGGCGTCAGCATGCGTCTGGGGCTCCGCTGCACACACACCACACCATCACAAACACACTCCGACCTATACAAGGCTCCTACCAGCGGCCCTGCCTCACAAAACTGAGCATCTGGAGCAGTTTATCACAGGTAAGATGCAAAGTATTTCAATACAAGCATTTCAGTCAAATATAGTTCATGCAATATTTCAAACCTTGAACCCACAGGGGAAAATCAACCCATCGCAACAAAAGTAGTCCAATTCCATAGAAAAAACATGTGGAGTGGGAAACCCTGCATCCAACCCGAGCTGCAGGAGTCAGATCTGACTGATCACGGCTGGAGAGATGACTGGCAGACCGCGCTGGAGCATTTGCTGCTCGACACATCCTGAGCTCATTGACAAATGTGACCCTGGGCCACAAAACCAGTCATAAGGGTCAATTTTTTTAAAATGAAAGCTAAATAAATAATCTTTCCATTGATGTATGGTTTGTTGGACAATATTTGTCTGAGATACAACTATTTGAAAATCTGGAATCTGAGGGAGCAAAAAAATCTAAATATTGAGAAAAACACCTTTAAAGTTGTTCAAATGAAGTTCTTAGCAATGCATATTACTAATCAAAAATGAAGTTTTGATATATTTACAGTGGGAAATTTACAAATATGTTAATGAAACATATCCTAATAATTTTTTCATAAAAGAATAATGTATAATTTTGACTCATACAATGTATTGTTGGCTATTGCTGCAAATATACCTGTGCTGCTTGTGCTGCAGGGTCACATATATCTGATCTCGTAAGATGTGCTCCTCTACACAGAGTGCGTGAGATCACCAAATCCATAGTGAAAGTGAACAGTGAACGCTCATTCGAAAGCGGTTTCAGTATCCCGCATATTGATAGTGCAAAAATGACATACAATATTAGAATGTTTGTGGGTATGGGCAGTAATTGAAGTTAGCAAAGTGGCCATATTTTGCACATTTTCACTTCATGATACCGGTAGACGGAGTATGTGTAAGGCTGGGCAAGGCTTAAGGAAATTAACAGGGGCTTGGGGAAAATGCCACCAAAAATCCCCCTGTACAACTTAACTAAACCTAATACAGCTGTCACAAATAAAGTGAAAATGAAATAAAGTGTGTCCATTGTGGCATTAAATTTAGATCTGCTAATGTTTGCATTGTAACCAATTACACACAATTCTGTTGAGTTTATGAATGCAACGACCAATCAGAGGCGTTCAGATGAGTCTTGTTCAGTGCATGCGCTATGATGTAAGATGTAAGTATGATTATTATACCGGGAGTTGTTTTGAGAGTGCTTAAACTCACGCTAGACTGAAGTCAGTCATAATAATGAAGACAAGTCAAAAATATGAATCATAGCCTATTTAAACAAACCCAAAAAATAAAAATGTACGAAGAGAGAGAGTAAAAGAAATGTGCTAAGTTTGTTATTACATAGATTTTTGTGGAGAAATGTCTTTGTCCATCAATTAAAGTAAATGATCAGTATGTGTTCACGTAAATTAACTGAAAATAGCATGCTTTACAGATTTCCTGACCTGCAGCAGCTGCAGCAGCAGATCCACGCCGCCGCCGGCCACGAACGCATCCTCCGTCCCGAAGCAGCCCACCACACACGACCTGAGAGAGGAGATTCCCATTACTGTGTGTGTAACGCTCGGACAGGGGACACGCTTCAGAGAACTAATGAGTCAAAGCACATTCACACCAAAGATCATGAAGATAAATAAAGATACAGTTTTAAACTCATTCTAAATTTAAAAGAACAGCGGAGTAATATCTGGGATCACTTTCAGGGCTGCGTCCAAAAGCAACTATGGTCGCAATTTCTGTCATTACCAATAGAGTTCAATGAAACTAATGACCATAGTTCATTAACCATGCTTTTGGGAAACACACCCCAGAATGTTTTTTGTCCCCAGTTGATAAACGACAAAAACATTGACAGCTAATCAGAATCCATCCTGTAAAGAGCTCCAGCTCCGAACGGAGCAAGTCCTCCACAAACCAGGGCCGTATTCACAAAACATCTTCAGGCTACAAGTAGCTCATAACTCGCTGATTTAGGAGAAAATCTTAGTAAGAATGGACGTGTCAGTCCTAAATTTAGGACTTCTAAATGTTTGCTCTAAGAGTATTTCACAAGTGTTTTAGCGCTAAAACTAGCTGCTAAATCTGTGACAGGTTAGGAGCAATGAAGAGGAGTCTTAAGTCACTGAGACCAAGCCACAAACTATCCTGAAATAGCTGTTGCTGGCAATCTACCTCGGAAAAGAAACATTTTAGAAACATTTGACGATAATGAGCTTTTAAAAAGGTATCTGCTTTGGTTTTGGAGGTTACCCCTACTCCAGATTCTCCTTTGATTACATCCTTGTTTTCATTAAACAGCTGGTCTTGCGTCCAGTTTGTTTTCTTTTACATTTGCATGTCTTACTATCAGCCGTGATTATTCTGCTCTGTTAATTAAAAGGACGTTTATATGCGTTTATATATCTACTATGAGAAGCACACATGTAAGAGGCTGACAATTAGCTGAACATATACTTGTTTAATTAGTGACACTTAGCCTGCATTTTAAAATCTTTATTTGAATGTGGCAATTAACATTATTTTTAAACCTTTATTTGAATATGGCAACACATATTGCTCTCTACAATATTTCTATGAATAAATCTCTGACAGAGACCCCTCCCCTATCAGCCAATCACTGTGTGCATAGTTAATAAGCATGCTGACATCATCCATAGCAACGAGGTCAGCCCCGCCCCCTTTACACCGAGCTTAAGACTTCTCTGAATTCAGCACAAGTGTGTCTCAGCAGCTCTGTGGATAGGTTTTAACAGAAAACTTAGCTAAAAACTTTTACTGCTATTTAGAGGTAAGATAAAATGTTTCGTGAATACGGGCCCTGGTTCAGAGAGCACAGATTATATTTAGGTGAGCTAAACAGGTAATCACACACAGCTGGAGGCAATGAGACAGTCCAGGCAAAGGGTGATGGGAGTCCAACACAAGAAGCAATGATCTGGGAGAAATGCCCTCTGGTGGCCGTCGAGGGCAATTCAGCCGCTGACTGTGACAGATTCATAAACATTTAAATTGCACATAGAGCAGTTTTTATAATTTAACGCTGTATATAATATAATTTTTGTATGATAACGTTTTAAAAATGTAATCATGTTTCTACTCCACTTTGTTGTTGAAAATAAACATTTAAACAGTGGATGTCCCTAATTGACGGATTTATTCAAACACATTAAATATTGAAGAACAGATTCAGTAACCTATAATGAATATATAATATAGTACATATATTGATCAAAATGCTCTGCTCTAGAGTTAGTTTTCTAGCTGACTATCGAGTTTATGGACATTAAGGGCCCTATTTTTAATGATCTAAGCGCATGGTCTAAAGCGCACGGCGCAGGTGCACTCAGGGCGTTTCTGAATCCACTTTTGTTGGTATAACTACGGGAAAATGGTCAGCACTCCTGGCGTGTGGTCTAAAGGGGTCATCCCTATTCTCTTAATGAGTAATAGGTGTGTTTTTGGGCATAACGTGCAATAAACCAATCAGAGTCTCATCTCCCATTCCCTTTAAGAGCGTGTTGCGCTCGCGCCGCGGTGCTATTTAAACGGTGAAATTTTAAGGCGCACAGACTGAACACATCTCCAGAGAGCAAATAGATCTGCTCATGGTAGCCTCATTCTGATACATGCCAAATTATTAAAAATTAATACATGTCATAATGGATAGTCATTGCATGTTTGTATGTTGCTGCGCGTCCCTGTGTGTAATAAGTAAAGTGAATGCATGTTGTGGACCCGCCCAGAAGCGCATTTTCTACTAACGCACTCTTTAAATAACAAAAAAAATATTGCACTATTGACTTCAGACTTTAGACCAGGTTTGAGTTGGTCTATGGCTCAGACTATTTTCAGTTCCTCAAAATAGCAACGCCCCAACAAATGTGCCTGAACACACCTCTTTTTTAGACCAGCATGCCCATGGGAGCACAAATGGGCGCAAATGCATTTGCTATTTATAAAACGTGGCGCAGGACAGGAAAATGAGAACTGCGTTGGGCTGAAACTAGCAAAAACACTTGCGCCGCGCCTTTCACCGGGTATATGATAGGGCCCTAAATGTCTTTTCTGAGGTAAATGTGACGTTATGTGACATTATTAATCACAGGCTGTCTTTCTGTGGTTGAATCACTGATTGATGAATTCCATGATTCATTATAGTGAGTTGTTCTGTTTTTGTTGTTCATTCATGTTATTTGCTGCTGTAACTAGTAGTAAAGAGGAAGAGATGATCAGTGATCTGTCAGCACACATTACAGAGCCACAAAGACACATTTACTGATTAAATTTCATAATAAATCTGACAGAATTCGGAAGCTGAGACTTCGTTTCATATCAAAAGTAACAAAGTTTTTGTGATTATTGGACGGGAGGAGATACAAACGAATGAATGAATGATCAAATGTTTGGTTATGTTTTGTTCAGGCATCACCTGAAAACAGCACAGATCAATTAATGGGATTTAAAAATCAGTATTGGTTTATCAAAATGAGAATCAATATTTTCAGTCTTAATTTTAATTGACACAACCGCAGCGTGATTACAATAAACAGAACATTATATCATTATGGCTATAGTCATAACTATTATTCTTGGTGTGAAGAGATAAAGACATGCGCATCTCACCAAAGACAGTCGACGGTGGACAGCAGCAGTTTATTGTGACCCAGGCCGCTGAAGACCAGCGCGGCGTCCAGACTCAGATACTGGATCAGCACCTCCACCCCGTCACGGCCGAACAGCTCCTGGACACAAGCAGCGCTGGTCATTAATCAGGAGAGTATGGCGGCACTGGGACAGAGGAGACGCCTCTCACCTTCCTGTGCACATCTCCCTCACAGAGCACAGACAGAAGGAACAGACAGTCCGTCTGGATCTCCAGAGCCACAGCGTCCTCATCCTCCGGCCTCCCCAGGAACCGGCGCAGCACACCTGGACACAGAGTCTGCTGTGAGTCTGCAGTGAGTGTGCCGTGAGTCTGCCGTGAGTCTACAGTCAGTCTGCCGTGAGTCTGCAGTGAGTGTGCAGTCAGTGTGCCGTGAGTCTGCCGTGAGTCTGCAGTGAGTGTGCCGTGAGTCTGCAGTGAGTGTGCAGTCAGTGTGCCGTGAGTGTGTCATGAGTCTGCAGTGAGTCTGCAGTGAGTGTGCAGTCAGTGTGCCGTGAGTCTGCTGTGAGTCTCCGTGAGTCTGCCGTGAGTCTGCAGTCAGTCTGCCGTGAGTCTGCAGTCAGTCTGCCGTGAGTCTGCAGTGAGTGTGCCGTGAGTGTGCCATGAGTCTGCAGTGAGTGTGCAGTCAGTGTGCCGTGAGTGTGCCGTGAGTCTGCAGTGAGTGTGCCGTGAGTCTGCAGTGAGTGTGCAGTCAGTGCGCCGTGAGTGTGCCGTGAGTCTCCGTGGGTCTGCCGTGGGTCTGCCATGAGTCTGCAGTGAGTCTGCCGTGAGTGTGCCGTGAGTCTGCAGTGAGTCTGCCGTGAGTCTGCCGTGAGTCTGCAGTCAGTCTGCCGTGAGTCTGCAGTGAGTGTGCAGTCAGTGTGCCGTGAGTGTGCCGTGAGTCTGCAGTGAGTGTGCAGTCGGTGTGCCGTGAGTGTGCCGTGAGTCTGCTGTGAGTCTCTGTGAGTCTGCCGTGAGTCTGCAGTGAGTGTGCCGTGAGTCTGCAGTGAGTGCGCCGTGAGTGTGCCGTGAGTCTGCAGTGAGTGTGCCGTGAGTCTGCAGTGAGTGTGCCGTGAGTCTGCAGTGAGTGTGCAGTCAGTGTGCCGTGAGTCTGCAGTGAGTGTGCCGTGAGTCTGCAGTGAGTGTGCCGTGAGTCTGCAGTCAGTGTGCAGTGAGTCTGCAGTGGGTCTGCCGTGAGTCTGCAGTTAGTGTGCAGTCAGTGTGCCGTGAGTGTGCCGTGAGTCTGCAGTGAGTCTGCCGTCAGTCTGCAGTGAGTGTGCCGTGAGTCTGCCGTGAGTGTGCCGTGAGTCTGCAGCCAGTCTGCAGTGAGTCTGCCGTGAGTCTGCAGTCAGTGTGCCGTGAGTCTGCAGTCAGTGTGCCGTGAGTCTGCAGTGGGTCTGCCGTGAGTCTGCAGTGAGTGTGCCGTGAGTCTGCAGTGAGTGTGCAGTCAGTGTGCCGTGAGTGTGCCATGAGTCTGCAGTGAGTCTGCCGTTAGTCTGCAGTGAGTGTGCCGTGAGTGTGCCGTGAGTCTGCAGTGAGTCTGCCGTGAGTCTGCAGTGAGTGTGCCGTGAGTCTGCAGCCAGTCTGCAGTGAGTCTGCAGCCAGTCTGCCGTGAGTCTGCCGTCAGTCTGCAGTGAGTGTGCCGTGAGTCTGCAGTGAGTGTGCAGTGAGTCTGCCGTCAGTCTGCAGTCAATCTGCCGTGAGTCTGCAGTGAGTCTGCAGTGAGTGTGCCGTGAGTCTGCAGTGAGTGTGCCGTGAGTCTGCAGTGAGTCTGCCGTGAGTCTGCAGTGAGTCTGCAGTGAGTCTGAAGTGAGTGTGCCGTGAGTCTGCAGTGAGTCTGCTGAGTCTGCCGTGAGTGTGCCGTGAGTGTGCCGTGAGTCTGCAGTGAGTGTGCCGTGAGTCTGCAGTGAGTGTGCCGTGAGTCTGCAGCCAGTCTGCCGTGAGTCTGCCGTCAGTCTGCAGTGAGTGTGCCGTGAGTCTGCAGTGAGTCTGCTGTGAGTCTGCAGTGAGTGTGCCGTGAGTGTGCCGTCAGTCTGCAGTGAGTGTGCCGTGAGTGTGCTGTGAGTCTGCAGTCAATCTGCCGTGAGTCTGAAGTGAGTCTGCCGTGAGTCTGCCGTGAGTGTGCCGTGAGTCTGCAGTGAGTCTGCCGTGAGTCTGCAGTGAGTCTGCAGTGAGTCTGAAGTGAGTCTGCCGAGAGTGTGCCGTGAGTCTGCAGTGAGTCTGCTGTGAGTCTGCCGTGAGTGTGCCGTGAGTGTGCCGTGAGTGTGCCGTGAGTCTGCAGTCAGTGTGCAGTGAGTCTGCAGTGAGTGTGCCGTGAGTCTACAGTGAGTGTGCCGTGAGTGTGCCGTGAGTGTGCCGTGAGTGTGCCGTGAGTGTGCCGTAAGTGTGCCGTGAGTCTGCCTGAGCTGGAGGAGACTCACCCAAGAGCTGCCCGATGGCACCCTGATCGCACAGATCCTGCCGGAGCGGCTCGTGCTGTGCAGACGCCACGGATCTGAGCACACGCACGCAGTAGCGCAGCTGAGCCTTCTTCCCACCACTGCTGTGGAAACCGTGACCCTGCCCGCTGAATGAATCTGAGACACAGGCAAAAAGATCAATTCTCAACTTAAAGAATCGCTGCTTTATCAGAATTTTTTTACTTTGGGAAAGTATTACTTCACTATGTTCCAAAGCATAGTATCATATTCTACATCTACTTTTTTGACGCAAACTGCGTACGCTGTTCTGTGTCAGCGGCGCCTCACGGATACGCTGTTTTCCTTCAAATCAAAGCATAAATACACGTAGAAGACGTATATGTGAGGTGTGGCTGACGCAGAAGAGCATATGCATTTTGCGTCCAGCGGATATTCTCCAAAATGGCGCTACGGTGACGCACAGGAGATGAATTATTGAATAAATTCGTTATTTTTGTTTTTTTGCACACAAAAATTATTGTTTTAGCTTTATAACATTACGGTTGAACCACTGATGGCAGATTGACTATTTTGACAGTGTCTTTCATACTTTTCTGGACCTTGACAGTGTTAATTACCTGGCAGTCAATGGGACAGTCACAAGCCTCCCGATTTTCATTCAAAATATCTTAAATTGTGTTCCGAAGACGAATGAAGCTTTTACGGGCTTGGAACGACATGGGGGTAAGTGATTAATGACAAAATTTTCATTTTGGGGTGGAGTAACCCTTTAAAGTGAAATTACTGAACCTACACATAGGAGCCTGAGAAAAATGCTTATTTTAGAAGAAAATTTCAAAAGGCACTTAGAGGCTCTTCATTAGTTCTTGTTTTAAAAACAAGACGTCATATCTTCATTTTGCATCTCCAGTAATGTGTCATAATTTAAGGATATTTCGATATGTGTTCTGGAAAACAAGACAGAAATACTGAGGAAAAGATTCATTTTTTGCAGTTCATGCAACATTTAATGCCATGACTTTTTGAATTTAAGACTTTCTGCTCTGATTTAAAAATGTGTAAGGCCTTAATTAGTGTGCGGGTGAATTAAGTGCTCAGTGTGTGCTGTACCGTCCTGCAGGCAGCAGTCCAGCAGCAGCAGCAGACAGGTGTTGGCCTGACAGGTGATGTATTCGTCCAGCATCAGCGGAGCGAGCGTGCTCAGAGTGGACAACGCCTGCAGCTGCAGCTCCTCCTGCTGTCTGCACGTCCAGCTGCGTCTCCCGCTGCGCACCGCAGATGAGCTTGGCTTAACGAGCAGCATCAGAGCCAGCATCACACGGCCCTCTCTGAACAACTGCTCACCACAGACAAACACCATTAGCTCACAAACAACACCGTATGTTCAAAGGTCATGAACTGAGAAACCAAAATTCCCTTGATCTTTTGACATATAAGAGGTCACTGTGCTATAGAACTCAAAACCTTCTCATTAGTCTAAAAACAGCTTATATTGAAGGCAGTCTGCCAAAACAACAGATTGTGGAATGTTCTACTCTGTGATGTCATAGTGTCACAGCACTGTCTGTTTAGCCCCGCTCACCGATTCTACAGCGCTGCCTGTTTAGCCCCGCCCACTGGTTCTACAACACCGTCTGTTTAGCCCCGCCCACTGATTCTACAACACCTTCTGTTTAGCCCCGCCCGCCGATTCTACAACACCTTCTGTTTAGCCCCGCCCGCCGATTCTACATCGCTGCCTGTTCAGCCCCGCCCACCGATTCTACATCGCTGCCTGTTCAGCCCTGCCCACTGATTCTACATCGCTGCCTGTTTAGCCCCGCCCACCGATTCTACAGCACCGTCTGTTTAGCCCCGCCCACTGATTCTACAACACCTTCTGTTTAGCCCCGCCCACTGATTCTACAACACCTTCTGTTTAGCCCCGCCCGCCGATTCTACATCGCTGCCTGTTTAGCCCCGCCCACCGATTCTACATCGCTGCCTGTTTAGCCCCGCCCACCGATTCTACATCGCTGCCTGTTTAGCCCTGCCCACTGATTCTACATCGCTGCCTGTTTAGCCCCGCCCGCCGATTCTACATTGCTGCTTGTTCAGCCCCGCCCACCGATTCTACAGCACCGTCTGTTTAGCCCCGCCCACTGATTCTACAACACCTTCTGTTTAGCCCCGCCCACCGATTCTACATCGCTGCCTGTTTAGCACCGCCCACCGATTCTACAGCACCTTCTGTTTAGCCCCGCCCACCGATTCTACAGCACCGTCTGTTTAGCCCCGAACACCGATTTGTGCATGTAGTGTTTATGAGAGAGGCGAATGCGCAGGTCTACGAAGAAACCAAATGATAAAGATGCTCCGAAGACGAGACGCTGTGCAGTGCCAAGTCGTGGAAAAACGACAGTGTTGCCTTCCGTCTGATCACAATGTTATAAAAGAGTGAATGAACTTTATTCTTAATGAAGATCCAGACCATGTCAGTAAGAACTCGGTCCTTTGTTCACTTCATTTTACTGCGGATTCGTTTACAAACAAAGCACAATTCGATGCAGGATTTTCAGAAAGATTGAAACTAAAAGACGCTGATGTGCGACTATATTGAATCTGAGAGTAAAGTCGCAACACACAAGTGTGAGTAACTGTTTTTATTACGTGATCATTATTGCTTTCTCTATTAAATTGAGTTATTTATGCATTTTTAACCTAAATCACAGCAGCGTCCATCTGTGAGGAATATACGCTGTCAATCATACACAACACAACTATTAGCCAATCACAGCAGGGGGCGTTTACTTCCGAGTCTACGATCCTCCACAGCTATCCAAACAGAGCGTTCTGATGAGGGGGTCAAAACAGCACAGAATATAGACTAAAACTTCTCAATCATGATGTGTTTGATGTAAAAATCTCGATACCATTGTAAGTGGATCTGAGAGAACAGTACAAAATAAAATAAAAGAGGCAGTTCATGACCCCTTTAAAACTAAATACATTTTCATTTTAAAAATATATTTCATTAAGCTTTATTGTTTACAACATTTATTTAATTTTGATAATGTGCGCCACAGAAGGAGGAAGGTCACAGGGCTTTGAGCGATGGTGAGGTCTCACCTGCAGCGCGGCCAGATCTCTCGACAGCACCACGATGATGTTCAGCAGGAGCTTCTTCATCTCAAAGTCCTCCTGCTTGAAGGTCAGCTTTAGGTTCCTCACCAGAGGATTGTGGCTCTTCACTGAGGAACACAGATTTGTGAGGAATGTTCACGCCGCGGTCATGAACGCTCGTTAATCACCAATACTTACGTTCGGGAAACGTGATGAACGGCGTGAGATGCTTGACGAAGCCGCTCTCCTGA